>JBCAUA010108481.1:0-10079 GCA_038406235.1 Peronia verruculata
TAAAATCATCATCTGTTGATTATGGTTATTATTATTATTATTATCATGCCGCTAAAATTGAGTATCACTGATGCCTTGCTCTGAACTGAAGGAAACTATCTCCTCGCTCACACTATGCTGAAATTTTATTACATATAAACCAGGGGTGTCCAATTCTTTTTTTTTTTTTTAGTGAGAACCAAATACAAACAAATAAACAAAGGGGAGGGGGGGGCACACTCTAAAGAGTATAAAAGGTAGAATCTAACTCATTATTTTATCAGTGAAATTTGATCTTACAGAGTTTGTTAGCCTCTTGTTACAACTTCCACCATGCCAGTTTGGATAAACTGAAATATGTTTAAACCGAAATAATCTGTCCCGTCCCTAAAATTTTGGTTTAAGCCTGTTCCACTGTATTTTCAGAATTTGCTGCATGCCAATAAAAACTGGACCGCGGGCCGCTGTTAGCCCACGGGCCGTAGTTTGGAGACCCCTGGCATAAACAGTTCAATAAATGAATTAATCCAAATAATAATAATGATTTACAAAAAAAAAAAAAAAGGTTACAGTGCAAATGCTTCGAATCATACAAGCCCTTAACAAGATACGCCAAGCTGAGAATGAGAGAGAGAGAGAGAGAGAGAGAGAGAGAAAGAAAGAGAGAGAGAGAAAGAGGGAGAGATTGTGTCACTCATTCTGTTGGTGAAATTAGACCACTCAAAATATCTCAGTATCCTTTTTCAGGTATGGGGGCGGAGACAAAAATTTAAAATGCTGAAAGTGTATTAATTTTCTCTCAGAACCAACCAAACTAAAAAAAAAAAAAACTCAGCTCAGAGAATAACATATACACGGATATTCTGGTATTCATGTTGTGGTCCAAGTGACGCCGGGCCGTCTGTCTGCGGGCATTTTTTTTTTCACCGTACGGGGATAAAGTCCCTTAAGCCTGAGAGAACACAATCCTCGGATTTGTCGCCCCTGCCCGGCATCTGTATTGTCTCCCCTTGGCCGCTTCATTAGAGTGTAGATTGCATCCAATCAGCGACCCTCATTGGCATGACAGGGACCTCTTTTGTAGCTGTTTAGTTTGCCTCGGCTCGCCGTCTGTGTGTGCGCAAGTGTGACTGTCTGTATGTTTCTTCCACAGGTTTGACACATCCGCTGCCAGGTTCCTTGCACGTTCTCTCTATCGCTCTTATCCTTTATCTGTAAGGTTAGCCTTTCCAGCATCGACTGCCGCTCGTTGAGAATACCTTGTGCTGGTGACATTCAGAGCGCTTTATTTGCATGGTGTGCATGAACGAACGAACGAATGAATAAATGAATGGGTGGATGAATGGGTGAGTGAATGAATGAATGAAAGAATGAGTGAGTGAATGAATGAGTGAGTGAACCAATGAATGAATGAATGAATGTTATCCAGTGCCACGATTGCATTCCACCCGATTGTAAACGAGGACTCCTGCTGATGTAATCGAAATGCTGCAGTTCATCGTATCTTTCGTTTTCTTATTTTTTGAAATTGTTATCTTGGCTGCGCAAAATTAGCTCGTTCTTTCAATAGTATTTTTCCATCGCCGGAAATACAAGATTCCCCTGCAGCAGTGTTTGTTGAAGGTGGACTGTGCTGGTAGGGCTTTTAAATCTTTTAAATGCCGACTTTGTTTGTATGTGTTGGATTTTAACGACACATCAGCACGATTACGGCAATATTGTGTCAGACACGGTAAGATACGTTTACACGTCAAGGAGAAGAGAGGAAAGAAAGCGGGACAGAAGACAGGAGCAAGGAGAGAGAGAGAGAGAGAAAGAGGGAGAGACAGACAGACAGACAGAAAAGAGACGTCTCCCTGGAATGTTATGGATAGCACTCCATGAGAGACACCCCACCAATGACCGGCTTACACCGCTTGCAGGGGGGAGCAGAGAACCTACTAATAAAGTACAGTCCCACGCGGCGACCAGATTCGACATTTTACAAAACAAACAAAGAAACAAACAAATTGAAAAAAAAAAAAATGAAAACAAAAACAAAACAAAAGGAAATAAAAACAAAACAAATCGATAATAAACACACACAGACAAGCAAAATGAAGCTTGATAAAATTGCAACAAAAGAAAAGGACTAAATAACATTAAGCAAATCTCCCAACAGAGTTTTGATAATGAACAGAAATAATAGCTGATACACGTCGATTCTCGAGTATCAAGTTATGGTCTCATACGCTGAGAATTCTGACAGATAGCCTACAGTCGCTTCACTAATTGGCTAGCGAGGAATGCGTAGGTAATTTTACACTGCTATGATTATATAAAATCATCGTTACCTGTCTCCTGCTTCTACTTTTTCAGCTGTGCTGACGCACTTTCACAAACGGCATTTTCCCTGAAAAGGGCGCTTTCGGAAGAAAAAAAAAGGCAGTTTACTTTTCTGTTTTTATGTTTGTTTGTTGACAAATAGTAAACAAATGAAATGCAATTTTTAAAGAATAGACTGTAGCAGTGATATTAGGGAAAGTTGTATTTATATTTGGGTGGGGAAATAAACGATGATACTAAGCAAAAGGGCATTTTACCAAAGCACGTTAAGCTATATGCCCGGCCATTTGTGGCTTCATTCTGTGATCTTTTTAATAATAATGTCACTCTTCTTTGTCAGATGTATAAATCTACAGTCAATTGTTAAGGCGACGCTGAGTATTAAACTCGCTAGCAAACCTTGCAAGTGCCAGAGCGTAGAATTTGAATAATTTTTAGGAGTTCTATTAGTTTAATGGGCTACTTGATTTGTCAGAGGGCGTAAGAGTTTTTGTGCCATTCTGTAACACTTCAAATTTCCGGAGAAAATGTTAATCTGTTCTGCTGTGTTTTTCTGACCATCATTAAGACAAAATTGATTATCTGACATGAAACCGGTTTTTGAACCTGTCTTGTAATGATACTGTTCGTTGTGACATTCTGTCTATATGTCGGAGTGTGTGTATAAGTGTAGTGTGTGTATATATGTGTGTGAAAGAGTGTTTTGCGGCGTTAAGACTTTTCTACAGCGAAAGATGTTTTCTCTTGAGGACAGATAAAGTTTTATCTTATCTTACCTATTTTATCTTGTCTTATGTTATTTCATTCTATCTTATCTGACAATATTGCTGTATTATTGCGTAAGAACATCTTAATAGCAGGAATCACCATCATCAAATAATGATCATAGGCCATCCAGCATTCCCATTTAACCCTTTGTGATAAGGAGAGGGGGCGAGAATCTAGAAAATAAACCTCATTAAATTTTTTTTTTTAAATTAAAAAAAAAAAAAAATTGTTATGTTGCTATCGTTGACTTAAAAACGCATAGGGGAGGCGTCAAAACTTTTTCATAAAAAAATTTAAAAAAAACGCCATGAAACAGGTGAGAGCGATAGTCATTTTTTTTTTTTTTTCATCATAAGATTGTTGATCTTTGAGCAGGCGCAGAAGAAAGGAAAAGAAGGATGAAAAACTGCATTATCTTGAGGATCATTAATTTTTGGAGCACGTGCGCATGGGAGCACCTATAAACAATAAACAATGAGCTTGCAGTGTTGAAACGCAATCATCTGTTCTCTCTCCTCCACCCCATGCCCCTCCTTTTCCACACATACACATTCAGGTTAATCCCCTCTCTCACCCCCGACCAGCTCCCACATACACACGCATACAACTTCCTTTTGGGCTCAACAAGAGGACACTGCCACATAATTATTATGTTGCACGTCCGGCTGGCGCTGCCATAATATTCCGTAGCATTGTCGATGTGTTGTGCTGTGCATATGATTGTATTGTCGTCGGAATCCAGCATAACATCAAGATTTGCTTGTACAAATATCTCATAAGGATGGCGTGGGCTTAAAGAGGGGGGCGGGGGGGGGGGGGGATGAAATTTTTTTTTTGCTCAAAATATTCAATTTTGGATTTTTGTTTCTTTACAAGGTTGGTATCTGCAGAATATATAAATGGTATTAAAAAGTTGAGATGTCCATTTTAAGGTGTGGGGAAAGGGGTCAAGCAAAGGTTGACCTGCCTCTCTGCCACCCAGGCTCTTGCTCATTTAAGGCTCTTTTTTCAGTGATAGATCAACACTGTTTTGCTAGCTATGGGCAAATTGCGTATAGTAGACTTGATTAAGATCTCCTTTACCACTATCGGGAGCCCCAGTGCCAGGGGTGGACACTGACTGACCAACTGAGGCACTAACCACACCCAATTTCAATGAAAACGTTCACTTGGGCCTCTGAAATAGACATCCCATGGCCTAATTAGGCTGAAATATGCAGTTTCTGCTGTTTCAGGGTGCATTAGTGCATTATTTGTCACAGGAAGGGTATAAAGGCTCCTGGTTTTGACCGAGGAAGACATGACAGCAATATATAGCTCTCTCTGGACCCTAAAATGACTCCACGGAAGATGGGGGTAGGGATGCCAAGATGAAGGGAAAATGGGAGTAGGGGCACAGGAGAAGGCAAATAAAGGCATAGAAATTATGGGAAAAGGTCTAGTAGGTGCACAAAACATGTTTTAGGGTTGAAATTTCGATCAGAAGCTCTTTAGAGTTGTTTTTTAGCGAAAAAAAAAAAACTTTAAATGAGTTTTTTCGTAAAATGCGTTGTCTTGTAGCACAAATATGCTATCTACGTTTTTTATTTATAGACCAGTTGCCATGAAATTTGACATGAACATAGAACAAAACAATACAAAAAACAAAACCAAACCAAAAAAAAAGAAAAAAAATCAGAGGGGATTTTTGATAACGTTTTAAATTTTTAACAAATTTGAGATTTTAGAGTCACATTTCACAAAATCAGTGATTTTTTTATATACCGATTACAAAAATTTCTTTAAAAAAAAAAGCCTTTTATCAAAAGTCCCCTCTGGTCATTTTTAGATATTGAACTGAAAAATATGTATGCAAATTTTCAAGGACATCTGTTAAAAAATGTAGAGTTTTTATTTATAATTATTTGAGTAGTATTTTATGGTATTTATTTATTTATAGTATTTTATATTTTTATAGTATTTAAAATTCATATATTTATAGTAAAGTTACGCAATATTGAGTAGTAAAATCCAAGATGGCGGCTGTTGCCATGGCAACCATGAGTGATTTCGAATTTTTTTCGATTGTTTTCCTCTAATTTGACCATGCCGAATTCGATGGTAGTGGTTAAAATGATCTCCAACCACGGTTTCAAAAATGACTTCCAGGACCACCCCCCACCCCCCCGAACAGTAATCACTTCAATGTATTTCGTTTGAAAACAATCAACTAACATTGGTTTTATGTTAACTTTGGCAAAAGAATAATAGCACATGTTTAATTAACAAGATCTCATGGGCTCTTTATCAAAGATCAGTAAAAGTAAAAAACACCTCAGAGCCATCAAAGAAGAGCATTGCTGAAAAAAAAAAAAAAGACCTGTTCGTATAATAGATAGTGCAGTTTAAAAAAAAAAAAAAGAAAAGCCTTGGCAAGCCTGTCAACAGGCAAACAACACCAACAGCAACAATAAAAATATGTTTTATAAAACATAACAGATTTTGTTCTAGACGAGGCAAGACAGCACCAGGGGAAATCGGGACATTATAAAGATAACAATGCTACTTCTGACCCATTCCCATTTTGCGCTTCCAAAACTGAAACTATACTAGATTTCTCATTAATTTTGAGTAACGTCTGAGTAGTGACGAATCTGATTATTTTCATTTACCATTTACTACTTGGTAAACAATACGTTTTATTTTCCAAGTATTTCACACAGTCCTTGACTTTTGAGAAAATGCTGTAACATCGTACTTATTTATGGATAACGTATTTTTGTCACCGGGCCCACTTAAATCTTCCCTACAAAAAAAGCGCATCCCGCCAAAAATAACCATTATAAATTTTAAGCTCCGGTGAATCAACTCCAGGACCCGACTTTCCTATTTCCAACCTCATCGGTGTTCTATTTTTATTTATTATTATTTGTTTGGACCAAGATTTTCTTTTCCTCTTTATACATATATTGAAAAAGAAGGGGAAAAGGTTCAGCTTTCCCAAATTTTCATTGCTATATTAATATTATGTTTGGCTAGGGCTGTTTATGTGAAGATGATATTCTAATTTTTTTGCAAATGAAACATCGCCACGTGAAAAAAAACGAAACAAAAAACAAACTCAGAGCGTTAAAAAAAAAAAAAAAGAAGAAGACGAAAAAGAATATTAGGAAAGTTAAGGATGAAGGTAAAGACAGCAAATTTTTTATCTAGAAGTAGAAGTGAAAAACATTGGTCTGGTTAGAAGGGGCAGAGGCAGACATGTGTTCGCTGTTATCTGTCCGTACCAGCCGAGCAATCAGGTGAGAGAGACAAAGGAGAGACTAGCCTGTGTTTTCACAGGACAAATCTCCAGTGACTTGAGAGCGATAACGAGTGGAGGACTGCGCTGTGAGCGTGAGTTCATGCAAACAGAGACCAGGCAGGGCGCTCACTATGCATGCTCGATCCGAGCCGTGCGGGGGTGGCGGTACTACTCGGAGCGGGTGGTCCAGGAAAGGGATAAAAGAATGGATGGAAAGATGAGATCTGAGGGAGTAATCCTTGTTTTGGAAGGAAAGAAAGTGTGGAAGCTGGAAGCTGACGGCGAGGAGAGAGAGAGGGAAACGAGGGGGGGAGGGGGAAGAAACGAAGAGGGGGGGGGGAGGAGAGAGCATTATCATCGCTTTCTCTCTCTGTTCAAGAAAAGGGAGAGAGTGAGAAGAGAGCTAACGGAATGTAAGAAGAAAATAATTTTGGGAAAGGGGAGAGAAACAAAAGATAAAGACACAGAATGTTAGAGTATAAAAAGGTGAAATAAAAAAAAAGTTAAAAGACAAAAGGAAAAGTTAAAGGAAGAGGGAAAAGGCAAAGAAAAAGAGAGGGGTCGGGGCGAGATGAAGAGAAAACAGAGAGAAAAAAACTGAAAACGGCGAGGGGGTGGGGGTGGGGGGAAGAAAACGAACGAGAAAAACGGCACCTAGAAATAAAATGGGTGAGGACAAAAAGTGAGGTTGAAAACAACCCTAGAATGAGCGAGAGAGAAAGAGAGAGAGAGAGAGAAAGAGAGAGAGAGAGAGATGGTGCAAGAGACAGACAGAGACACAGGTTTAGAAATCATAGAGACAGAAATAAAAGTTGAGAAAGAGAGAAAAAAGGGAGAGACAGAGTGATACGATAGACAAAGGCCCCCATGAAGACCGTGGGGGAGACAAGAGAGATGCACATGGGAAAGAAAGGTGAGACCAAACATGTAATTAGGAGAAAAATGAGCAGTAAATGAACCAAGCCGTGAGTACACGTGAGTCCCGATAGGCAAGCTCTACAGAGAGCAACACGAGGAAGGGCAGGAAGTGAGTGAGTGAGTGTGTGAGTAAGTGTGTGAGTGAGTGAGTGTGAGTGAGTAAGTGAGTAAGTGAGTGAGTGAGTGAGTGAGTGAGTGAGTGAGTGAGTGAGTGAAAGAGTGAATGAGTGGGCGAGTAAGTAATTAGTTAGACGATGTGTGCGTGTGTGAGTGAGTGAGTGCGTGAGCGAGTGTGTGAGTGAGTGAGTGAGTGTGTGAATGAGTGAGTGAGAGAATGAATGAGTGAGTGAGTGAGTGAGTGAGTGAGTGAGTGAGTGAGTGAGTGAGAGAGAGTAAGTGAGTGAGTTGGTGAACTGAGCAAGTAAGTGAGTGAGTGAGTGAGTGTCTCTCTCTCTCTCTCTCTCTCTGTCACATCTTAACTCTTCCTTTTCTTGCGGTCTTTTCATCTTTTTTCTTCGATTGTACTCTTCTGTCTAGTGTCATTCTCTCTCACACACAAACACCCACAAACACAGACACGCACGCACACTGTCTGTCTGTCTGTCTCTCTAATTCTCTGTCAATGTGTAAGTCACCCAGCGAATCAGTTCGTAAAGTAGCTGAAATATATTATGGAGTGACATAGACAGAAAGAACCGAAGAAGTGAAGAGATAAGGGGACAAACGAAAACAGAGCAGAAAAAAAATAAATAAGACAAAAGGCAGAGAGAAACGCACAAAGGAAGAGCACCAAAAAATGGACAGTCAGACATCATTATCTCTTCGAAACAGGTTTTTATTTTTATGTATAGATTATCTGAGAGACAACGAGCCCCGGTTTATTTCTTACTACTAACTGCATAGGACATCTAATATTCTCAATCAGCTGCGCGTCGGCGATAACTCACATATTGCCCTGTCCCGTCCCAATCTTTACCACTCATCAACAAAATCTTCTCCATCTCTTGCTTTTCACCTTTTCCATTGTGTCCCCCCGTCACACTTTTATCTCCCTCCGCCAAGGTCGTCACCTTTCCACAGATAAGCTGGAAACACGCCCTGCAGAAAGAAACCCACAGCGGCCACAAAGGAGCAACACAAAAAAACAAAGAGGCCAGCAGAGAAATGCTTCGTGTGAGCAATGCTTTGGGCCTGCACGTGTACCCCATGAACTCAGGCTACAAAGGTGTCAGTGTGAACTGTCTTGTTTCTGAACCAAACGAGGTTCCTTTAATGATTCAACTTTTGTGTGTGCGTGTGTGTGTATTTGTTTGTTTTTATTCCTAAACACTCTCTCTTTCCTAATCTCTTTCTCCTCTCTCCCATCTCTCTCTCTCTCCCCCCTCCCTCTCACGCACTCTTAGTCATTCTGACTATCTTATCCACTAAATGACTCGTCGATATTTAATAATTCCAATCTTCCTATCTAATTCATTGTCTTTTTTCATTCCCCATTTTGTTTCCTCTATCTATCTCCGGTTCTTAGACAGGCTCTTTCTCTTCCACCCCTCTGGCCTTCTCTCTATAGTTTCTCCCTCCCTCTTTCGCAGTTATTCTCCATGCCTCTAGTAGTATTCCTCCCCTCCTTTTTTCTCTCACATCCACATTCTCTTATCTTTCCTTCTTATTGTATCCCTGTTTGCTTATCATTTTTTCCTCAGGTTTCACCTCAAGTATCTCACTGTTTAAAAACCATATCTATTTCACAGAATTCGTAATGTTTCATAGACCTTTAATCAATCTGGTATTTAGATTCTTTCTCAGTTTTTCTCCTCCTCTCTCTGTCTGTATATAACTCTGTCATCATCCTTTCTCCAGCATGTCTTCTCATGTCGTTTTCCCTCTGATATAATGGGTACAGGTTTGTACACGTATCATCGTTTGTCTCATTTCTTATCTGATCACATTATCTGCCCTCCTCTCCCCCCCCCCCTTTTTTTTTTCTCTCACTCACACTCGTTCCGTTTCTCTATTTCTGTCCTTTTTTCAGTCAAATATTTATTTATTTCTCCATCTACTCACCATGTTCTCTCTGTTTCTTTCTCTCCCTGTGTCCTTCTCTCTCTCTCTTTCTCTCTCACTGTCTCTCTGCCTCTCCCACTCTCCAACCACTTTTTTTTCTTTATCTTTCTAATTCTTTTTCATAATCCTTTTTTCTTTTTCATTTTTTTTTTCTGTTCTTTGCCTGACCTCATCATTCTTTGCTTCACTCTGTCTTTGTCACTGTCTTATTGATTTTCTCTTTCTCTTTCTCTCTCTCTCTCTCTCTCTCTTTCGCACTTTCCCTCTTTCGTATTATCTCCATTGCACGTCCACGTACTCTCCTCTCACAGATTCTCGCAATGTTCAATCTCTGAGGTTCTCGTCTTCCTCCCTCTCTTCCTTTAGATGCCCACTGATTAGTTCCATTCGTACTGTCTATGTTTATTTTCTCAGGCAATTCTCACGCTGCATATTCTGTTTATCCCTAGGTGAGAAAGTCACAGGCACGTACACAGATTGAAATTATGTATGTGAGCAAATACTTACACACATGAGCATGAGAAGTATAAGAATATCAAATCACTACTCATTCCAATTTTGGTCTCCTATAACTCTTTCAACTCATCTTATTTCTGGACAGCCCGCAGAATTCTTGTTTATTCTACTCACCCGTTTACTAATTCAGTCATTCATTCCCTTATTCCCCTAACCACTCACTCACTCACTCACTCACTCACTCACTCACTCACTCACTCACTCACTCACTCACTCACTCACTCACTCA
>JBCAUA010108492.1:0-10078 GCA_038406235.1 Peronia verruculata
ATCTATCTATCTATCTATCTATCTATCTATCTATCTATCTATCTATCTATCTATCTATCTATCTATCTATTTGTACATGTATGTCTATTAATCGTCTTAATTAAAAATCAGAAGTGGCCATTATACAAAAACTGACAAAAAAAAAAAAACCCACAAAAAACATCTTCATATTTATAGAAATTAAGATGAATGCACTTACCTTAATGTCACAACCAGTCGCTCCTCGGGTAAAATGGGTTGATGCCAATTACACCAAGTTTTCTCCAATCGATGTTCAATTTTTCCCAAAATGTACGAAAACGTAGCAATTGTCATTCGTGTATATGAATAAAACCTCTCTGGGTGACGTTTTAATTGCGGGAAAAGATGATGATATTCACCATGTTTTTGCCTGTATCTATTTATTTGGTGAACACCCACCTTCCTTTCATCTAGTAATAATTTTGGCAAAACACTGTCGAAAACAAATATTTCATCTTCATCGGATGAGGACGAAGCCATTGTTGAAGCAAGTATAGACTTTGCGTGTTCGTGTTAAAACATTAATGGTAATCACGGCCTTGAAGGAAAAACAAATGTCCTGTGGCCTAAATTGGGTCACTCGGTCGCACCCATGCACGTTTTTTTTCTGGCCTGATAGGGATCCTTTGTGGGCTCCTTCGGTACTATAAGTTCCTTGGCATAAGTACTTGCAACAAGTATACTAGTTGTCGGGATTCTTTCTGTGCTTGCCCTAACTCACGACTGCCTCAGAAAGCACAATACCTATTCATGTACATGTACAATGTTTCAGGTCGCTTTAAACATTGAAAGGCATTAACAACAGCATCAGGAACTGCTACCAACAATAGTTAATAATAACAATAATATTAAAAATCGTATCACGATTGTTCAATACTAAAATGTTAATCCATCCGTCAGTAGCTCCTATTTTAATTTGTTTATATTCATCTCCATGACAACGTCCGTATCTAATGCTGATAGTGAATGGGAATCAAAATTCAAAAGAAGTAAAAAATAAAATAAAATAAAATAGAAATAAAAATGATAATAGATGACATAGATAGAGATAGGAGTCAGTCTGAAAACAGACAACTTAATATTCATTCTACAAGAAAAAAGTCATTAAGTGTGATATGCCATAATTTCATTATAAAAATGAAGTCATGGCCTTAACAAACAGCATAAAAAAACCAGGTGCCTACAAAGTCACTAGTATGCACAGAAATTCTAGAAATATATTTACAGAAACGAGTAATGATAATTCGAAAATGTTTAGAGTAAAAGTTTGATTTATTGTAGTTGTGGGACAATTTGTTGGAGAGAGATTACTGATGAGGAATGTGTAGAAATTTCTAATGGCAAGAAGTTTTCATTGTATGAACGAAAAGTCAAAAGTGTCCTGTCATATTGCTGTTACTTTGTTGAAATCACATTTACACAATGCCAGCACTTCCAGGCACGAACTTTAATGTCGAAATGTAGAACCATTCAGCAATTATAACAACTGTATTAATTTCGATTTTGTCATATTAAGATCCACTCAGTTGCGTCGAGAGATCTCTGAAATACTAAACGGGACTGACAATTCGGTATTGGGATAATATTTAATGATCATTGAGATTTAATAAAATTGCCATTAAAAAAAAATCAAAGGTTTCACCTCTCCTTCCCCCTCTCCTCTTCCATCCCCTCCTGCCCCATTATGATATGTTTGAACCTGCAACGCTCCCTTCTTTTTTCATTCTTCCTGATCTTGGTCCTTCTGGAATCATCTCTCCTGACGAGTTGCAGCTAGTCTTCTTTGTCAGTTCTGTTGCGGTTGTGTACTAAGGCCTGAATCGCCGCAAAACGTTTTTTTAGACCATTCCTTGATGTTATCGGTTCATTTTTTATTGTCCACCTCCGGGTCTCTTCCCATCTAATATTCTTTGTAGTAGAATTTTAGCAAAGTCAGTAGAATTTACTATACATTGCCATAACATTTCAATTTCTTTCTCTTCACCGTCTTCTTGAGATCAGCCTGATGATTATACGGACCTCTTAATTTCGAGTACGTTCCACTAACAAACTAAAAAAAAAAAAAAAAGTCTGACCAGAACGTTATTCATATGTAATGTTAGCTGTTAGCAACAAATCTTAATAGATGGACAATGGCATTGGACTCCTGCAAACAGCTGTGTGATGAAAGGTCAATTTCTTTGTTTCACTGTTAAGTTATTTTACACAGACGACGTCCCTGCAGACCATAACTTTACTAACATTGTTAATCTATTCCTATTCTTGCATTTTTAATCCTTCAGATTTGTCAATGATTTACCTGCAACATTCCTTACCTACACTATGAGAGGGTGGAATTTAGACCAATCAAAGGTTAAATGCAGCAAGCCATAGAAAAGCCATCATACCTTACTGTGTGGCAAACCATCTGTCTAACTGTCTGCTAGTCAGTATAACCACTCATTTGTTCAAACATTTGACCAGATACAGGTTCAGAATTATAAATGACAAGACTGCATAATATTGTGGCAAGCCTTTAGGTCTTCAGCTGGTAATCATTAAGAGATTCGTCAATTGCTAAAACTTGTCTTGCCTACTTACTATCGGACAAAATCTCGTCGATTGACACATTAAGGGCACTTTCGCAGTGGATGAATTCAGTGACGGTTGCCAGTTCACGTATTATAGTATGATTTAGGTTTGAGCAAAATGAAACGTTAATGTTAAGATTTGTACTAGGCTTCTCAAACTGGAAAGTGCAAGGCCATTTCACCGTAGGCTATATATCCAATTCCGACCTTGATAAGCATCGCATTGCTCTCTCTAGGTGGGATGAAAAAAAAAAATCAAAGGCACTAACAATGAATTTCGCATGTCAAGTTGTCAGATCAGTTTTTAGAGTTAGTTCCCTCTAACGAAAACAAGATATCGTCACACCATGAACCAAATTTTCTCTCTTCTCTCCCTTGACTGGACAGAATTCCTATAGGCCGAATCCGCAAGTGAACAACGGTGGTAGAACTTCCTTGGGTGAATTTGGTTCTCCCGAAAATGGCCGTTCCCTCTGTGAAATACACCCGATAAACGGGGAGTCTGTTTTCACTGAGATCTTGCCATACCCCGTCGCCATCTTTAATTTGGATCTGATAGGCCACAGAGTTGAAGTCACCGGAATTCTCGGGTTTGCTCCATTTCACCTCAGTCTGAGTACTAGTCTTCTCCCACAGGTTGAACATAATCTTCTCCGGCACCACAGGGAGGGGCAGGGCGGGGTCGATGTTGTGGTTGTCGTTGGAGCCTGGATCACGTGGTCTTGGTGCTCTGCCAACATCGGGGAGTCTGTGAGAGCGAGAAAGATAAGTTGGTCTTGTTAGAGGATGAATTGCATTAAGGAGGTAATCTGGCATAAACTGACATTTTTGTGTATTCTGTACTATATTCGTGTAGAATATTGAAATTCGCCTAACTGATGAACATTTAATTGTCACCCCTGTTCTGTTCCCTTGTTATGAGGAGGATAAAATCTGAAACACGTTGAAAAAATTAATCCTGGGGGACGCAGTGGCTCAGTGGGTATGGCGTCTGCTCATGGAGCGGCCGGGATCGACTCGCGGGGTCTGCATCGGGGAATGACAGGACACGAAGATCGAAAACCCGCATTTTTTTCAGTGACTCAACGGTCCCCTTGCTTCCTGTGGGTAGGGAAGCCCGACGTCTAGCCTTGTCGTATAAGGGCGAATATATTTGGGAGGTCCCGTGTGTACGTTACACGCGTTAAAGAACCCTTGACAGTTGAAAATCGATGGAAGAGTAGGCCTGAGTGCCGCTTTTGGGGCCAAATTGCCAAAATTCCAAATTTCTAAGCAAAAATTGGCAACTTCTAAAAGCAGAGATAATCCTACTTTCTCAGGAGTGAAAGGCTTATGAAAAACAAACACCATAAGAGTTAATAAGAGTGTGGCGAAGGGTATTACAGTAGAGGGAGGATTGATTACAATATGGGGGAGTTTTGTAAAGGTTTAAAACATATGCAAATAACAAAATAAATATAGAATCCCTACTTCGCGGATTTTGGCTCTTTGGCGGGCGGTTCTGGACCCTAACGCTCACGATAAACGAGGGAGTATTATATACTATCTTATACGAGTGTAATATTAGGGCCAGTAAGAATCAGTACGATGATAAATATATTAACATTTAGTTGTATGACAGGCCGAGATGAAAACAGATGTAGAAGCTATGCCAGTGGGGTGCAAAGATTGATGATCATAGTAACGACAGTGATAAAAGCGATGATGATACTATAAATATTATCCCTCTCCCCCCCCCCCCCCCCAAGGTGGTCATGATAATGATAATACTAGTAGTAATAATAATAATAATGATGATAGTACTTATAATAATAATGGCCATAACAACAATAACAACATTAATAATAATTAGAACAAGAACAATAACATTTTTAATAATATGAAATTAATAAAAAAATAAATAATAAAAATACATGGAACATAACAGTAAAAAAAGTAATAATATAATAATAATAATAATAATAATAACAATAGGTCACAATAGTATTGTGTACATATCTACTCAAAAGAGTTAAAGAAATCTAACAAGCTCACAATCTTGCAATTTTTTAACATTCTACCACTCTCACAGTTTTCTCTGAGACAGAACATTAATTGTAATTGCTTTTAAAAAGGGACGGGGGGAGGGGGGGGGACATAAAACAAATGAAGACTCCAGTGGAAAAACCAAATAAGTCACATTTTTGTGAAAAATTAGTTATTGCCCTGACGTTATAAAGCACATTGCTAAGATATGTTAACCAGAACAGTAATTCGGAAAACTCAAATACGTTCCCCCGAAAAGAGAATTTTTAAAAGGGTATACAGTGAAAAACTATAGACTTCTAGACTTTAATTTCTGTTTTTCTCCCTTGTAGAAAATGTGACTTGTTTTTTCCACTGGAGTCTTCAAAATTAAATAGATCATTGTATTCTTCACTTTGTCATCACAGTTTTCATTTGAACAAATACGGTAATAAGAGATCTTACAACGCGGTATAACAGAGACATGGGGAGGCAAAGCACATGCTTATTAGAGTAACAACGGTAACCGAAAGTGTAAAACAAGATAGTGAAAAACAACGATATAAAAATAAACAGGTCACTGTATCTTTCATTATGTTAGTAAATACGTGTTCATTAGAACAATCGATTTGTTCCCACCAGGCGAACGGCTGGAAATACCCATTCAATTTTAGTAGGCTAGGGGGTGGAAACACTTCAAACTGTTCACAATAGCAAAGAAAAATGCATTTAAAAAAGCACGGGATAGGTGACAACTGTTCTCAGATCACGTGGTGGAGCGGTAACAAACATCAGTGAGTGTTCTATTTCTAGCAAGAGGGTACAAACACTCCGCGGAATATGAACTATTACGGTAACAATACATGTTCATTAGAACAAGTACGGTAACAAGAGAATCAAAAACATCGTATGATATCAGAGGCGTATCCACCAATATACAATCCATCCATCACATACGAAAAGCAGTAGGGAGTGTTTTTTTAATCAGTCTTATTACGTCCCTTTGCCTGGAGCAAGGCATGGGATGTTGAACCAACTCCTAAATAAGAGGAAAAATAATGTTGTGCTCTTTTCTGGACACGTTTAAAAAAAAAGAAAAAGAAAGAAAGGAAGGAGGAAGAAAGAAAGAAAGACAGAGAAATAGAAAGGAAGGAAGAATAAAGACAGAAAAAGAAAGAGAGAAAGGGAGAAATAAAGGAAGAAATAAAGGAAGAAAGAAGAAAGAAAGAAAAAGAAAGGAAGAGAGAAAGAAAGAAAGAAAGGAAAAGAGAAAGGAAGAAAGAAGAAAGAAAGAGAGAAAACAAGAAAGTAAACGAAAGAAAGAAAGAAGAAGAAAGAAAAAGACAGAAAGACAGAAAGAAAGAAAAAAGAGAGAAAGAAAAAAAAAGAAATAAAAAGAAAAACAAAGAAAAAAGAAAGAAAGAAAAAGAAATAAAGAAAAAATACATCAGATTTAAGTGAAATCTTATTTTTCTTCCCATCGCTAAAAAAAAAAAAAATTCTTTTTTAATGTTTAATTTTTTTGTTTGTAATCAGTCCTTCAAAAAGAAAAAAAAAAGTGATATTTTTTTCTTCTTCACATTATTTGCTTAATCCCCCTTGTCTCTGGCAAAGGGACAAAATAGGACTGCTCACAGACAATTCCTCCAGTTTCTCAATTGACTCTCTTCATGTCAACATACCGAGATAACCACCTGCAGGCGGCTGAAAGGCGTGAATAGACGGTAAATGTTAACATGTATATTGTGAATTGGCCTCTCTGTTAATGCGTCTATTATATTAGAGATGGTATAATTGTATATACGTGTATAACATGTTATATAATGTAATATATTTCAAAATCAGAGATCGCTGTGACTAGTCGTATTACAAGAGATGTGTTGAATAAACAGTTGTAAAGGAGGATAAAAATGCCTTTACTTCATGTCAATCGAAAGACTGATCACCCAAAAAGTTGCTAAAATTAAAACTATGAATAAAACATTTCCTTTATACTATAATTTTATTGCAACTTTTTAAGACGTCAGCTTCGAGCAAAGGCCGCACATTTTTATTTTTTCTTTACCCTTTTTGTTCAACACGCTTTGTGCCTGAGAGAGGGAGGTAACAGGGCTGATCACAACGATCTCCAACTGATCTTTTGCGAGATTTTTGCATTATAAAATTGAGCATTATTTCTCCCAAGAGCTTTCCAAAGTTGGACATCAGCCAACAACCCACAGGTAAAACAGTAAAACTTTGTGAGTAAGACAGAACTAAATGTGAACAAAATGTACATCACATCAGTACTTTCACTGCCACCATTTTGTTTGACCTGCGACTGATCTAAAGGCTGCAGGGGACCGAATGCTGATGAGGGGGTGGGGGGTGCACAGTGGATCTGTGGTTTGGCGCCTGCTTCAGAGGGTGAAAACAATTCACGTCGGCGAGGTTGCGGGTTCTGCAAGACTTGCGGATCCTCTCATCGAGGGATGAGAAGACACGAAGATCGAAAGACTTGCATTTTGTCAGTGGCTCAACGGTCCCCTGGCTTCCTCTAGGTAGGGAAGCCCGACGTCTAGCCTTCTCGGATAAGGGCGAATATATTTTGGAGGTCCCGTATGTACGTTATGCACGTTAAAGAACCTTGGCAGTTGAAAATCGATGGAAGAGTAGCCTGAGTGCCGCTTTTGGGGCCAAATTTCCAAATTATAAATTTCTACCCACAAAAATTCTCAGGAAAACAGGCAGCCTCTTAAAGCCGAGATAATCCTACTTTCTTAGGATTCAAAGGCTCAAACACCTCTAGTCTGTTGAGGCTTGGTTACATTGGCCAATACGCTTAATGATGAACTTGGTCAGACACCTCATAATTAAATATTTTGTGACAGACATCTAAGTTAGATAATTGTTTAGATTTTATAGCGATAAACTCGGAGAAACAGCTTTGAAAAGTTTACTTCAGTTGCACGTTTTTAACGAAAGTCTGGTTATGAGGTGGTTGAAATGCAGTATGAACTCGACAGAGAGGACAGTTAAAAACTGCATTTACTTCTACAGCAGGTCATTCAAAATGGCGGTCGTGGATTTCATGTCGTAAACAACATACCATCTGCCCAGTGTTCCGTATTTTTGTTTTATTTATTTGATTTTCTAAGTAAGCAACAAATCACTGCCAGTGCGAATACAAGATATCACAATATGTGGAGATGTTAAATATATCACAGACTGGGTTTATCTTCATCCAAGTTGCAATGATTCTTTGTTCTGCTATTGCTCTGAAGGAGTCTCTACTAGATTTCTATTATGGCGAGCCCTTCATTTTTCACCAACGTAGGATGTCAAGGAAGGCACTTGATAAAGATTTGAGCTCCTAACAGGCAGCAGCCTTGTATGTTTCCCAGGAAGCTGAGAACGTTTATGAGTGTCGTCTTTGGGTCTGTCATAGATTGTAAAGCGCTTAGAGCCTGTAACTACCGGGATGAGTGCAATATAAATATTCTCCATTATTATTATTTCTGTTGTCAACTGCACGTTCAGTTTTGGATAAAATAAAAGACAAAAACAATAGATACTAGCACAATGTCTTCTTTCCGAGGTGGGAATCACTGCCCAGGTTTACAGATCAATCATTAATTTAAAAACAAAGATCAAAATGTAAAGGAGACGCGACACGATGACGTCAGGAGCCCGTCAAACTGGGGGCAGCAGGATAAATCACGTCGTGTTTTTCAACATTGAATGAATTTTAACGCATTTTTCTTTCTTCACACAACCCTTACACCCGTATATCAATTAAAAATCCATTTCAGAGTTAAATTTGTTGAAACAGATTAAGTAAAAGTCCAAAAATTGTAATTTAGTGGCATGGCCTTGTAAGAAATATAGGAATGTATAATAAATGTGATCGGCCATTTTCTCACTAAATTCAGCTGCAGCAACAGGTCAGCCCGTCGTTTTTAATTGCCAATATGTGGACCTCTTCTTAAAGATAGAACAAAAACTTTTTTCACACCCAGAAAGGGAAATGAATAACCTTTACAGTGATACCAATAATTCCATATGCTCAAAATTTGACATGATTTCATCGTGTCGCACCTCAAATCAGTTTTTGACGAGTAGAATCGTTCGGACGGGATCTAGGACGGATGAAGTGTCAAATGATCTCCTAACAGAAAACATCAACATCAGTAAGTCAAGGCATTAATATAAACAAACATAAGTTGATCTTCTCGGCGAAGTCACAGAGATCCAGGAAGGTTAGACAGTGTTAGCAATGCACAAGTCATCTAGGTTCTTAATTCCTTGCCCCCACCTCTGCAAAGATGATGTAAGCGATAAACGAAAGTGAAATATTTGTAATACCCCTGAGTCAGAGAAAGAAAGTCAATCTTGTCTCATACGGACGGAATCTCAGACAAAAATTAAAAATGATAATTTTTTTTTATAAATAAGCGTAGATCTTGCCCATTGTCAGGGGCGTTGTGTTATTTTGATTGTATGGAAGCTAGGACTGGCCCCAGTTAGCCGATTTGTTTTGGTCGTATACGCCGCTGTTGAAAGTATGTGGCGTGTCCATTGTTGTCACTGAACTGTAAGCAGGCGGGGCCTCAGGGGGCGGGGCAGAGGCTAATGTCAATGTGGAGGGTGGGACTGCCCGCAGTGGTGCCAACCCACCAGTGGGCGTGGCCGGCTGAGGCTGGGGGGAGGAGCTTATGAAGAAGGCAGAGGAATCAGCGTTTGAGGCCGCCTGGCTGAAAACTGTCGGGGTGACCAGGGGGTAGTTGCTGGGCGGTCCCTGGGCGAAGTTGCTGTAGGGCTGGGGTGGGTAAGGCACGTTGGTGGTGAAGGGGGCGGGGGGAGAGGAGGTAGTGTGCACGTGGACGTTGACGTCGCCGGGATACTTGTGGTGCCGGACCTGGGGCCCGAAAACTTTGCTGCTCCGTCGAGTGGGGAACCCTTGGGGGGTGCCGCCCCTGGAAGATGACGCGTTACTCTGGTCACTTGCGATCCCGACCCGCCCACTCCGTTGTCGATGCTTGCGGCCGGTGAAGAAGCCGAAGTTGTGCAGGGCTTTTTTCCTGGCGATGATGACCATCAGTATGCCGCCCACTGCCAAACACACAGCCGCTGCCGACATGCTGTATGCCCAGGACAGATTGTCCGCCTCTGGAACTTTCAGTCCGAAGATCAGCACACTGACCAGGTGGAAGCCCGCTGGAACAGACAGTCAGACAAACAAATAAACTAATCAGTCATGTCACCTATACTCTAAATCTACAACAAAACCCATAAAATGCTTATGGTATCGTAAACTTCTGAATTTATCCATACGACATTTGGCAGACAGCATTTGTTGTTTAAAGATCTGTATTTCTACTGATATAAAACGTTTATAAAAAAGCTCATTAGATCTATGTGTTGTGCCCTCGTATGTTGGGAATGGTTTGCTTTCGCCGAACATAGAGCGACCACACAGGAAAAATATTATTGAATGTGTCAAC
>JBCAUA010108503.1:0-10078 GCA_038406235.1 Peronia verruculata
TTTTGTGCTTTTATTTCATTCGTTTCCCCAATGAACAAGCAGTGAGAATTGTTATTGTCTGTTGTTATCGATCTGGGAACTAGTCCGATTAGGACCAGGATGACATTCGATGACATTCGATCAACATGTTCGATTAAGTGAGTTACAAAATGGAGGGGGGGGGGTTGTTAGTTCATTTTTCTTTCAGATATCGGCTCACATCTCTGTTTGGGCTGTTCTGCCCTTAGGGATAGTTTCTGCGCGCATTCCGTGTTTTAATGGTAAAAATGTGTCCGTAACTGGGAAATCGCGCATCGATTATGGTTACGAGTACTTATTTATCTATTTGTTTCAGGCGTGGCAAATTCTTGGAGATTAGATGGTCCGCAGTTTGTGTCTCTGTTTGTTGTAGCAACTGCAATTTTGTTTGTTTCGTTGCCTCCCGATTATAGTTCTGTTTTTGTTATAGAATTGTTTTAAAAAATGGAACGGAGAAAAGGTGAGGAAAATAAAACACTTCTCACTGTATAAGAAAACTCAAAACAGCTTTGTAAAAGTGAGTTCTTTGGTGGACGTTCTAGTTATGTGGGTGTAGTTTCCCGAGTCGTGTCTGGGTATGTTTATATTATATGTCTGCTTTGTTTCCTTTCAGTTTTATTATTAAATCATTTGTAATGTCATTTTTGATGTATAGAGCGCTATAAAGCAAATGGACTTTTATTCTACACAACTTGATTATGACGATATCAAACCGTTATCAAAAGATTTTCTTTGATCGTTGTTTTGATCGCTTTTTATATCTCAGACTTGTGTTTGTTTCTGTTTTTGTTTAGTATTTTAACTATTTTTGTTTACTTTTTTGTTTACTTTTTTTTTTTGTTTTTTGTTTTTTGTTTTTACATTGTCATTGATATGTGATATTGAAAAACACCCCCTTTTTAGACACAGTCCGATCAATCTCAGCTGTTACATGCCTATAAGATAGCATTGTTTCGTATGTAGGTACAAAATCAGATAACTATATTGGATTGTCGTAATCCGCCCTACTCCTGCAGTCTGAGGCTGCCGAGTACAAAGCCAGTACAGAGCTTTACAGGGAGGTAATTTACGACTTACTCATTGATAACATTGTCGGTGTCAGATCTAGTTTGCGTAAGGGATGATTGATAGGTAGATCTCCTACTGGTTTGATAACAGTAGTCTCTCAATTTCAAAAGACAAATCGGTGATATTCAGATTCTAGAAATCTTTGTATTTATTTAACAAACAGAATTTTGGTGATTGTAATCCAGGTCTTTGTCTATGATAGATGTTCGTCATCTATTCAACAATTTTCTGAAACATCCTCGACTTTTGCCTTTTCAGACACACTTTTTGCCACAATTGTTGGTTATTACCTCATCGCTACATCTGGTTATGTGCTGACAACATGGTGATAGGGCTGGTATTAAGAATTAGTGGTTAAAATTCTAATAACATCAGTTGATTTTGATCTCTGCAGCGAAAAGACGGAATCTGTGTCACAGTGCAATTCCTTACCTAGGAGTCTGAAAGATGTCAGCCTAGTGCTGTTGTTATTGTGGTCAATGTTCAAACACTGACATATCGCCAGCGGGAGGGCCGGGCTGGTGAGACACACAGACAAGAAGGGGAGGGGGGGAGTCATGACTGACAAAGGACACAGACAGTCTAGCGAATATTACACAAAATATGACATGTCGTCCTGTGACATTGACATGACATTTCTGATGTGATGACAAACATTATTTTATAAACAACAAAGTTTGAACCAGATTTCACTGCTGTGTAGGTTCAGATTTGGATGTGCATAGTCAGGAAATAGTAAGCTACAGAAACATTAGAGGTAAACTGTCTTAGTCACTGAGTCCCCGTTCTTTTCTTCTTTTTTTTTTAAACCTTATTTTTAAAAAAAATTATCATTACTATTATTATTTTTCATTGTCATTAAATATATATATATATATATATATATATATATTGGGTACCTTGCCATTCTGTTCAAACCAAATTTTCTATTTTGAGGACAAATCCACTCTTTCTCTCACTGATTTCGGAGCTCCAGGTAGAAAAAGCCTCACTTGAAACTTAAGGGAAGAGTTTTCTCTTACATTCTGTGACAAGCAAATCGGAATCTGAGGGACGAATCAGTTTGATTACCAGATATCTGTTAGAAATCACATACACTTGGAGTTAAAGCTGGGGAGATTAATACATGAACTGCTATTTCTGTGGCAGTTTCGTGACTCCCATTTATGTTTGTATATTCGTGGTTGGCTATCATTTGTTTTATTATAATGTGCAAGAGATTTACAAAACAGTGGGAAAAATGTATTTGTTCGTTTGTGGAGGTAAAGATTGCGTATCAAAAGTGTTTCGTCGAGATTTTTACTGTGGAGTCGTTCTTTACTGGATGGAAGACACGACATAAAATCTGCTCACATGACAGGGAATGAAAAATGACTGAAACAT
Organism: Peronia verruculata; assembly: GCA_038406235.1. Lineage (NCBI taxonomy): Eukaryota > Metazoa > Mollusca > Gastropoda > Systellommatophora > Onchidiidae > Peronia > Peronia verruculata. The sequence continues at coordinate 2,470 of JBCAUA010108503.1, forward strand.
TAAATAAAAAATAAAGGAAGCTTCAAAATCCTGTGTTGTCCAAGATTTCAGGCGGGCATATCTCTTTGTCTTAATCTCCTAGCACCAGGTCGGTTGATGTGATGCTTTAAAGCATGTGCTTTTGACTGGTTTAATCCCAATGATTTCGCGGCTGATGTCCTTAGCATTTCTGTCAAAATCCACTACTTGGCTTAGATTCTGCTCTGCTTTCTTATTATACACATTTGAATAACAGTCTTGTGATCAGTTCTACTGTATTTGCCTCTGTAATATATACATATATATTTCACCATTACCCCAAGCTTTGATGAGCCCAGACGGTCTTCACAGAGAAACCGTGAATTTGCATAATTTTATTGCATTCAGCACCGCATGTCACTGGTGCACAGCGGAAACTCATCCATTAGACAATTGGCAGCTTTGTAGTCATAGAGGTAAGAACCATCCAATATGCAAAATACTTGTAATGTAGACCAGGACAATGGGTTTTTGTACGGCAGCTCGAAATCTGGACTTGTAAGCGATCTGTTTGACTAAAGGACTAGGAGACAGAGACCAATGTAAGAATGATTGGTGCTGTATGCTTCAAAGCTGTCTTAACTATTTATGCATCTGCTTGACATCAGGTCTCCTGTTGATCATTCTGTGATAGAGAAGCAACATTTTGTGGACAATTTGGGTGGATCAGGTATTTCTGAGACTATAGCGGTATAGATCTAGTCAGTTTGGATATTGTAGTAGACTATTAGAACACCTCACTAGACCAGAAGCCACGATCTCTCAGGGCTCTGAAGGGGAGAGTTTGAAGAGTCTCTAGACTCTGGTCTTCCATCTCTCAACCGTAGTATTGTCAATGCTATTGACGGTGTATAAACTAACGATACAATTTCAGCGCCTTATGCAGTTAAAAAATGCAGTTAATAGATCTAGTGAAAAGGAAAGTGTATGTAAAATAACATAGCATTTCATACTTTGTCGTGTGGTCGACTATCGTACAAGACATACTCTAGTCTGTCGTATGAGGGAATTTCGCACAAGACACACTCTGTCGTATGGTGGACTATCGTACAAGACATACTCTAGTCTGTCGTATGGTGGACTATCGTACAAGACATACTCTGTCGTGTGGTGGAGTATCGTATAAGACATACTCTGTCGTGTGGTGAACTATCGTACAAGATACACTCTGTCGTATGGTGGACTATCGTACAAGACATACTCTAGTCTGTTGTATGGTGGACTATCGTACAAGACATACTCTGTCGTATGGTGAACTATCGTACAAAAACCGTGAATTCCTTAGAATATGTGAAGATATCTAGATTTAGACTATTGCGAGAGAGGTACAGGCTAAGAGGTGGAAAGATAAAGCATATCAAAGTGACAAAAAACACGTTATTGTCTCTGGTCGTGTTGCCGATGGCTTATGTCAACCATCAATCATTATGTTGCTTTGGATTTCCAATCTCTGTTTGTTTAAACCGAGGTTACATAATAGACACGTAATTACAGTCAAAATAAAATTGTGAAAACAGGTAACATGACACGAGGAGATTGGCTTATGTCAAAGTTAACCGTCACGTGTTTGCTGTCTCGTACTTGAGAATAACTAATTTTATCTTGGTTCTTTCCAAGACTGGTGAAAATCCAGACTAAAATGTCTTATTTGAGAAAACAACCCGATTTCCCATGCACTCCAGATTGTATCGTGTAGTAGGTGTGACACGTCAGTGCCATGTACATTTGTACTGACACACAGCCTTACATAAACTCACAACAAAAGCATGCATTGTGTGACTGGTTCATGGCCTGAATGGGAAACAAAATTGAGACCAGAAATCCATTAGCAGTTTCTAGGTCTAGTGTTAGGCAGGGAACACTTTCATAATGAGGTTAGGGCAGGGCGTATCCCTAATAAGACCAGACCCCTGGGGATATCTGAACGTTTTGCTTGACTATCATTATACTTTAACCAATGTCCATCTGGACATAAAGGTTAAGAAATGATCTACTTCTCCTTCATGGATGGCCGTAGTTCTGGGACTGTAGTCCTATGTGATTTATGTTCGAATTGTTGTCTTTCAATCGTTATTTGGGCCACTCGGCCAGTTTCATTTCTTCTAATCCACAGCTTATAATACATTCTGTAGAGCTGTGAACCGAAAGAATTTTGGCGGTGAGGGCGGGTGTGTCTTACACTTTGTGGGTCATCCGTGGCCTGAAATGTATAGTACAACACAATCTGTCTAGTGGGCGGGGCTACATTAGCTCGTCCAATCACCGCTCTCTGATAGAACAAGATGTCATTGTAAGCCTTAGTCATGATAACTTTGAGCCCTGGGTAAGCTCATCCCTCCCTGTCGCCGTGAATGACAATAGCTGCCTCAGATGTCTTAGTTTTACAGTACGCGTGCTTTTTTCTGGGATTTCACTTCAGGAGAGCTAGCGTTCAACGTAATCTGGTAACTGTGTGCATTGTCACTCCTAGTCTATACTTGATTATCTACAGGAAAGTTAAACAGATTTTCTTTCGCCTCGACGTACTGCCAGTGCATAGCCAGAATACCTTGAGATTTAGTGTTTGGTTTACTTTATCCTGGCTTAATATCTGTGCAACAAAGCAAAACTAAGGTGATTTTATTCATATATGAGAAACTTAATAACTGTTAGTTAAGAAAGACTATAACAGTTAGTTGAAAATAACTATGATAACGTATTAAAAGAAAATAAGATAGACTCGACGTGGATCAGTAAATATGTTATTTGATTATTTACACACAGTATAGGCTACATTCCATTTTGGACATACTATCTTTGGTTTATTTATTATATCATGCATTCCAGGACGGATTTTACAAATAGACAATAATCACTTTGACATTTCGGATAGTGCCGGGACCTTTGTCAATAATTATTGTATTCTAGTGTGTAAATGTTTTTGTTTTATCTCTTGGTTACTCTGATAGTTTGTCCCTCCGTCCTGTTTTATTGTACAGGTTTGTCATCTTGCATTTGTTTACATAGGCATCCAACTTCCTTATCCAACTGGAGTAAATCCACGGCAGTAGATAAGAAAGACAATCTAACAACAGATATTGACCTACTTACCGCCGGGGTATACATGCATTGTCTATATGATAATAGATAATACAGTCTGAGCATACTGCACCAGTGCTGGTGACTGCCAATGTGACAGATTTCTCACTCCGAGATCTAGTAAGATTCTCGTAAGAAAAGTAAAATCGAGGCAAGTTAATAAAAGCTGTGTTTCAAATGACTTCTTTTAAAATATGAAAGTATCACTCCACCCACGTCAGATTTTGCACAGAGTGGGTTCTCCTTCCATACCGCTATGACTAAATTTTTCAAGCTTGTTGATATAGTCAGGAGTAAACGCTGTCGTTTTTCACGAGTTAACTCTTCACATGTCAGACAAGTGCGCATACAGACTTACAATGTCATCTATACATCAGAGGCAGAAACGGTCATAGTAATCAGGAAGGATAGAAAGACAATTCTTCCTAAGATGTATTTCGTTTCTAACAATATCTTAAGCTATTCTCAAGTTTCTTATTACTTTTCCTTCATCAGATGTAGGCTAACGTTTAATACCAAGTCAACGATGGAACAGTTGTTTCGGCAGCTTGCAATTTATTTTTCTGTACCAGATATCCAGGAACGAAATATTAAACAACTATGGGCGAGATGCTGTTGCTTCGGCGAAATTTCCTACAAAAGTTGTAAAATAATGTGTTAGCAGACTGAAAATGGACTCTTTGCTTTGTGAGTTTTACTTCTCTTTATCACATCTAGATTTTAACTCGTTTCATATGATAGGACTTGTGTCTGTAAGTTGACTGTTGGCTCTCAATCATCATATCTAAAGATGCAGATTGAAGATGGGACAAAGTTTTGACAAGAACAATGACCTGTTGAATGATTATATCATTCTGTTATCTCACCAGGACCGGTACAGTTGAGGAATAAGAAGATGAGGAGTTCCCTGTGTCTCGTGACGTTTCTCTCCCTCTTGGGGCGGACGCAGCCGGAGATGAACGTAGAGATGAAGAAAAATTTGAACATTCACGGATTCTCTCAGGTGGAGAAAGATGGCCTAGTGCTGGTACATAACGCCTACAGGAGCGTCGTGAACCCCACAGCTTCTAACATGGTGGAATTGGTGAGTAGTTTTGTGGATATTTGTTTAATTGGTAAATCCAATTTTCATCCATCCATCCATCCATCCATCCATCCATTGATCCATCCATTCATTCATCCATCCATCCATTCATCCATCATCCATCCATCCATCCATCCATCCCTCCATCCATCCATCCATCCACCTACCCATCCATCCATCCATCATCCATCCATCCATCCATCCATCCATCTAACCATTCATCCATCTCTCACGAGCATTGTAGCATCAGCTCTATCTACAGCATGCTCTCCCTGCCAATACCTAAAATAAACGAAAGAAACATGTAAAAAAAAAACCCAAAAAACATTCCAACTGCAGTGTAGTAGAGGAATGACGAAAAGATAAGGAAAGAGTGAAAAACAGCTCTTACGATTATAATCAAATCACGACGGAGACAGATCGATATCGACTTTCTTGCTCCCTATCGATTTTTCATATAACATGATATACCTGCCTTTTCCTCAAGCGCAAACTTTTGAGCATTTGACCATGATATCGCCGGTTCTGGTGCAGGAAATGGACAGTGTGGAGATAAATATGACCATTCATCAAAATCTGTCAAGCGTGCCATCTGTAATCAGCGATTTCATTGATTGAAACAATCCATCACGCTATCTAGAGTGGCGGTATCTGATAAGATACGTTCGCCGGATCAGCCACGGGTGTGGTTCCCTAATGGTCGTTGTCCAGGGCAACAGGTTTTGATCTTTGGTCAAAGTATTACCTTTTTTTCGCTGTTTTCATCCTGTTTGATCTGGTGTCACGATAGGAGTGAGGAATGATGAATGGATGGATGGATGAATGGATGGATGAATGGATGAATGAATGGATGGATGAATGGATGGATGGATGGATGGATGGAGAGATGGATGGATGGATGGACGGACGGATGGATGGGTGGATGCATGAATGGATGGGTGGTAGATGGGTGGGTGTATGGATGGATGCATGGATGGATGAATGGATATATGGATAAATGGGTGGATGAACGGACGGACGGACGGATGATAAGTGAATGGATAGATAGATCAATGGATGGATGGATTGACGATAGATGGACGGATGAATGATGGATGAATAGATTGATGGATGGAGGGATACACTAACGAATGGACGAATAGATGTTCGGATGGATGGACAAAGGATAGATGAAAAACGGATGGATGTATGTTCTCAATCTATGAATTATCAAGAGATCAATCCGAAATGTCTCCACATAGGCTACGTTCCAGTGGAGGTTGTCCCTCAAAGAGCGCTGATCTGGTCTAGTCTAGTCTGGTTTTGTAGCACACATGTAATAGCAAACTCACTCTATAACTTGTTTTCTTCTTTAACTTCAGCGCGATATCCGAGCGTGGACATTTTGACACTTTAATCTTTAGTAGATTTGTTTCGACTTAGCGAACGGCTGGAAATCCCCGTCTAATCTTAGTAGGAGGGTGCAAAGACTGCAAACTGTTTACTACCACTGACATAGAAAAACATAAAAATGCACGGGGGCGGTAACAACTGTTCTCAGATCTCGTGGTGGAGCGGTAACAAACATTGGTGAGTGTTCTATTTTAAGCACGGGGGTACAAACACTTCACCGGGGATTTCCAGGTTTTTGCTTGTCGAATATGACCTATTTACACTCTAAGAGGTTTCTAAAATTGACAACCTTTGGGGTGAAAGAATTTGCAAGACTATAATGACGTAAGAATCAATCAGTATTATTAACCCGAAGTGCTTTTATTTTTGTTTTCCTGAGTTATTTCTGGCTTCTTTAAAAATAAATAAATAAATAAAAATTTCGACTACCAATTCCAATGTAATTTAAAATAATAACAATACTTTGTGTAAACTGCCGACGCGATGCAGCAAACCACTTGCTTGTATATATATTTCTTAAATGCCTGTTTTGTTTTCTTTTTTTCACTCACTTAATCTCTCTCTCTCTCTCTCTTTTAAATCATTCCCTATTTATATTGTTAATACAGATAATATATCTCCAGCTTAGTAATTTATACTTCTCAAACTTTTATTTTTAAACGTCATTTGCCTTGTCTGGCTCAATGCTATCGTAATCGTATTGATGGGCCGTTCAATCTAAATCTTATAGCAATAATGTCAATTCATGGATCATAGCAAGGAATTTATTGCGCTGTAAATTGATTTTAAAGTTGATAGAAATCTATTTCATTAACTCGACATAATGCTCCCAGAAAGTGATATATGGTTATGGTTTTTATATGCTTTTTCAACCTCCTGTAGAGGTGGTTATCTGAGCTGTCCACAGCCGTGGTCAAAATATAACATAACACTATGTGTTATGTGATTACTTGAGATGTCTTAAGGCCTGTTTGAGACATACGTTTGAGACATACGTTTGAGACATACGTTTGAGACATACGTTTGAGACATACGTTTGAGACATACATCATGAGGTAAAGTCTGTTCACGTTTGACATCAGAAATCCGCATGTGTACATTTACAAATCGTGCCAGATAATAACAGTAGAAACTGGAATTCAAGCGCTATAACCAAATTACACCCATGACTCAGTAGTTTAAACCTGATTGCATACAGCTGAGAAGTGGGGATAGTTTCGCAGATTATCTGCCCTTTCCAAAGGAGGGATTTGTGTAAACATGTGTTAGGCAAAAAGTGTAAAGAGATAAAAAAATCCTCTTACTGCTTGCCTTTCGATCGACCGTTCGCCGAAAAATTTGATAAAATTATAACAATTAGAAGAAAATATTCTCTTTACATCATAAAATTTTTGGAATTTTTCATAGTGTATGTTTGAAGGAAAGGGCGCAAAGGTGATTCTTTCCCCTTTACACTGTTTGTTCAGTCCCTCTTTTGTGTGATAAAGGGAAGTAACAGGACTGTGCACAGGGATCTCCTATTGATTGTATGTAGGTGGAGGGAATTATTTTAAAATTTATGTATCGCAGTGCATAGATCATAAAAAAAAAAAAAAAAACAACAACAACTGTGTTTATCGCGTTTAAACTCATCACCGGGTCACATATCGTACATTATCACAGATACGCACCTGAAATACGCTAGTTAAGCCGATTAACAACGGATTATAGCGGCTTTACTGGTCTCTATCTAGGTACATGTGACATACTTTAGGGGCTCAGAGACACCTCAAACATTGGCACTGCACCAGACTAATTACCTTATCAACGGTTGTTTGCACAAATATGTGTTTGTTTGTCAGGTCACTGGGCCATAACTCTGGCTCTTCCGCCTTTCAGCCTGATATAAGCTCGGCGATTGGATCAGTAAGAGAGGCAGACGCAGTGGCTCAATGGGTATGGCGTCTGGTCATGGAGCAACACAGGCCGGGATCGAAACGCGGGTTCTGCATCGGGGGATGACAGAACACGAAGATCGAAAACCCGCATTTTTTCAGT
>JBCAUA010108514.1:4116-23524 GCA_038406235.1 Peronia verruculata
AGTCAGTGACCAAGAAGGACCCCCCCCCCCCCCCCCCACACACACACACACAGAAAGGTATCCTCCACTTGACATATGATCAAGAGTAGATGTTCCATCATACAAAACCAGTGGTTGCTTTCAGATGTGATTGTTTCACCAACTAACTATAAATTATAGTGAAGCCTTTCTAATACTTTGCATTCAGAAACTAAATCGGGAGGAAATATGCAAAAGTTAAAGGTGGTCGTTGTTTATTTTTGGTCCACACAGACTACGCTGCGCAGGCATGACATTTCAAAGTTTCGTATTTCAAAAGAAAATTGAATGCCCTCTCTAATGAACTGCTTTAGATGATGATAATTCATCAAAAAGGATTAGATTTTGGACTTTCTTTCAGAAAACTAAAACAAATTGGATGCTTTGCCTTATCTGATCATGGCTAAATGTGGACCAAAATGGATGGCTGGCAACCATTTATTCAAATGATGCAGGGACCTGGAAGATTTATAACATGGTGTAAATTGTACAGCGCGATAAAGGAAGGCAGTGTGTCCTCTCTGTTGTGGCCGACAGTTTTCTGTAGTGGAATTCATAGAAATGGTCGACTTCTTTGCTCTCTTGTAATTTTCTCTCACTCAAACAAATTTTAAATGTAAAAGTATCATCTTCTAGAACTTTCATTAAACTTTATGTCCATATAAACTTTGTAGCATTCTATCAGCAATTACTGCCTAAAAACATCAAATGAATTGAGGTGAATTTGGAGTTTTGCTGCTTGATTTGGACTGTGCGAGGCGGGTTTTGAGTGCCTACTGTAAGGGGCATAACTCAATAAATTTACAACACATTTTTGACCCCCTGTGCCTACCAGAAATTGTGTCCCCTGAAACCGAATGAAGTAAACTTTGCCTAAAGTCGACACTTTCTCTCAGCTTCAAGAGATTGACTTTAAGCGGATTCCTCTGTATATGAAAAATAGCCCTGGCCATAGAATTTGTTCTGCACACTGAAGTTGTAGATTAATCGTTTCTGTCACTATAACTATAATAGTATAAGAACTCCATGTAAATGGTCTGAGTAACTAGAGCTGTCTATAGCAAAAGTTTTGGCCCAGCACATACCTTTAATTCTCACCTTGACTCGGTCAGATAAGTTACCGGTACAGAACAGAGACATGGGGCAAGTAAGTCAAGAGATTTGAAACCTTTCCAGAAGTTTTATTTTAAAAATACAGTGGAATCTGCTTAAAGTCAACCCCTTGGGACCAAGAAAAAGTGATGACTTTAAGCGAGGTTGACTTTATCCAATTTCACATATCTGATCAGCACAGGGGGTCAGAGTGTTACATATTTATTTGGGTTATGCCCCTTAGAGACATCCTGATCACGCAGTTCACTATGAAAGCTTGACTAGTTGTCACAGTGAGAGCTTAGACTGTAGGAATGAACTTGCATTGGAAAAGAAAACAGTATAGGCAGACCTGCCTCCCCCCTTTTTTTTTCGTTCTCTCCCGGACAAGTATAGTACTATAGTTTTCACTCATAGTCCAGCAAAAAAACTGCATTCTCCCGTTTGTTGCTATGGCCTGCCGCCGTTGCCAAGGCTTGTGTCTATGGGCCAACAGCGCATGATGTAGCCTAGTCTGGACACGTGTAGTGTTATGTGTTACACCTCAGCCATCCTGCCCTCATGCTAAGTGGTCATTCAAGTGTACCCGTCATACATGATCTAATGATCATTTGGCTCACGATTGCTCGTGGAGTTCCTGTTTGACCCTAAATCTTTGATTAGCCGTGGTATTCCATCCTGCCCCTCATTTTATGTTTTCACTTTCAGTCCGCTTGTTGCCGACCACGATGAAAAGTCATCCTGGGATCTTTCACTCAGAAGTCTGGTCGGATGCTGATGACCTGTTAAGCTTACAAATTACATGTTTAGGAATGAACGTGGTTGTTATTTTTAAGCCATTCAATCATAGTGATTTACGGTTAAAGTTTTTAAACGCTTTTTCAGTCTTCTCCCGGGTGGTTATCTCAGTATTATTACATGATCTAAAGACATGACTGAAATAATCAGGCGCACTGACTGTCTAAACTGTCTTTAAGTGTGAGTGTCAACAAAGTAGCGTGAAGAGAGACGAGTGGGAATAAGTGTTGGTGTATCCTCGCTAACGCAAGGCAAGCGGAGAAGGCCAATCACTGACCATCCACAGGCCAGAAGTGCAAGTGTGTTTGTGTAATCCCCACCAACCCAAGACAGGTGAAGACAGCTAAGCACTTCTTCTCAATACAGCGACAGGCCCTCAGGCTCTAGTGTGTCATAACAAAGCGTCTCTGTCTCTCTGTCTGACTTTTTTTCTCTTTGTCTTCACAGCTTTTGGCTGTCAGTCGGCCAGCGTGGGCCATTGGGAATTGACTTTATGTGAGTTCAACCTCTGAAGGTGTTGATATTATCAGAGGCAAGACTAATGAGAATATAGAGGGGAAAAAACGGGACCGCCGGAGCAGGTTGACTTTAACTGAGAGTTTACTGCGAGTCGACTTCTCGTGCGTTCCACTGTAATTATTTCAGTTAGTAAAAAAAACAAAAAAAACAATGTCAGTTAATCCGAGAAGTAGTCAATGGACTTTTTGACTAAGGCCATTGTTCAGATAGTTATATCGATTACCCCAATGCCAGCAGTATTCTCGTTTATGCTATCTTTTTATCTGTGGTGTGATTTCAATGTGATCAGATGTCAATAGACATTATAATGCCAGTCATTCTATGCCTAAAGATTTCAATGACATGCAGAAGTGAAGCATAGACAGATCCATGTTCTCCTCTCTCTCTTTCTGTCAGTCATGTTATCCTCAGTGTTATCCTCAGTGTTATCCTCTGTGTTATCCTCAGTGTTATCCTCAGTGTTATCCTCAGTGTTATCCTCAGTGTTATCCTCTGTTTTATTGTTTGTCACCTTGTGTGCTTTACACCACAGATGCTTTAAAATAAATAGTCAATAAATTTGTCAAAGATGTCAATCCTCTAAAGTGTCAACTGTTGATGAACTCATGAACAAATGTCATGAAATATCAGGTCTGTCTATTGAATTTGTTGAATGTCTGCCCCAGATCTCCAGCTGCTCCAATTGTACCGACTACCAGTCACGGCGCTTGAACATCAAGTATCAGTCACCATCAGGGGAACTCAAGCATGTCCATACAGTAGGTGTTTGGCCTCACATTGAAGTCATTTTGTCATCAAAGATCCTTGCTTGTCCAACCATAGAACAAAATACAGTATAATCCATTTATATCGACAGCCAATTTATCGACATTTTGACATATCAACATATTTTCCAATTACGGAATTTTTCCTTCAATATCTTTACTTAATAATTTCTCTCATATCGACTTTTTTTTCGCCCACTCTGCATCACCTCCCTACCTCCAATCCCCATCGCCATTGCGGTCAGTGCCTTGCCTTTACCTTTTCCTCAGCAAGCGGCCTTACAAGCATGCGCTGGTGTGTAGTCTGCGCCTGGCGTTGCTAGCAATGTCCCAAGCCTTTCTCCCCTCTTGTTTGCCGTTCATTTGCTCACTGCACATCATAGAAAGTAGACATGTTTACATCTCTGTTCCTGCACAAGCATTTATTCTGTTGCTATTACAGCACTACATTGTAGATTTATTCTAAGCCTCTTATCATCCTGGCCATGAAACGGAAAAACCTTAGCATTGAGATAAAAACTTCAATTCCTTGCTGATGTTGACAATCACAGCCTAGTACGGCATCCCTCACAACACTGTCCACCATAGTGGAGAAGAGAGAGAAGATCGAAAGCCTGACTTCAAGCGACCTGTACATAGAGCGCAAACGACAGCGGCAATTCCGACGTTGATAGTGCTTTGTTTAAGTGGTTTAAGCAAGTTCGAAGCATCAATGCACATATATCTGGGCCGATCATGCAAACTCAAGCGGAATTAATTGCTGCTTTTAACTGTTATCTTTTTACCGCTGATCTCCCCTTGTTTTTTCCTCATTGGCTTTATATTTTTATTTATCGACATTTTTATATATTGACATCATATCCACTTCCCAAAACATGTCGATATAAGCAGATTATACTGTACTTATCTATTGTCTAACCTTGCTGATAATGACTTTCGACAGCAGGCATTTGGCTATAAATAGTCTGACTAGAGCTATGCTATTTATCATTTGTGGAGAGGCTAATTGATGTTACATATAGACACTTTGTGTGAATAATTTCTGTGACCACAAAGCTCTTTCTTCCACCGGCATCCCAGGCTGAACTTTTGACCATCCCAAAATTCAAATCACATTCCCTAAATGTAAGAAAGACAAAATTTTGATCTGTTGGACTTGCAATTCTCTACGGTCTGTTGTCTTTTTGGTGGCCTGGATATTGAGCGACACAGGGCCACTGTGTATGGTGGGCTCAAGATCTTGTGTGTGCGAATAATCGTGCATGTTGTTGTTTTTGTGGTCTCCCATAATGCTTAGGGTTGAGATGCTTTGTCTAAGTGTGAAGTTCATTTCAAATGTGGTCAAGTTGAAGGTGTAGAACTAGAATATTGATAACTGGCACAACATACTGTTGATGTAACAGTAATAGCTTTGGCTCTGGCTGTTGAAGGTTACATTTGTAATTGCAATTCTAAGCACATTGAGCAAATACTGTTGTCTGCCTGCAGGTGAATGGAACAGCTTGTGCTGTGCCCAGAATGATCATCTCCATACTGGAGCAGAATCAGCGAAAGGTAAATCTGATTCACTCATAGTTACACATACCTGGAGTTCTGGAGTTCTTCCACCACAGGGGCGATGTCATGGTTGATGGATCACTAGCACCAGATTAAGTCAAATCATGAGACAAATATGATCACTTCTAAATATACGCCAAAGTAGCATGTTCATGTAGGTAATTTTTTACAGGAATCCATCTAATTATAAGTTTTTGCCAGATTAAAGGAAAGTTTTTAAATATTTCTCACAAAAAGTTTGCTATGCTTTTCACCATTTCAAAAATGTCTGTAATATCAGGGAACATCTGCGCTAGACCCAAATAAATCATAAATTGTATGTCAGATTTCAACCACTACTGATTTGCAGTCAACTCAACATTAAAAGTTTTTTTCCCCTCCAACACTGTTTCCCAGAGTACCTCTCATACATAGACATTGTCTTCATGAAATTTGATTTTTCACCTTGTCTCAGCACTTTGCATCATTTATATTCATCATTCAGCATTTCCAATTTCTGTGCCAGCAATTTGACTCAGTTTTGTTTTTTTTCATGTTCCCAGGGCAGAAAGTTGGATCTTCCCAAGGTGTTGTGGCCTTACATGGATGGACAGACACATTTTGCAGCGGATTTGAAGAAATCGTCTTACACATATATCAAAACTTTACGGCGCGTTTAATGATAGCTTTAACAATTTTTTTAAAAATTTTATTTATTTTTATTTTGTCAATTTTTTTGTGTTCAAACCAAAGGAAATATGAATTGTGTTTTTGTTTGCTCACCTGCTTGAACCATAAAAGTATGTGCAGTTTACTGGTGTGTTAACGCATTATTAGTTAATGCCCCTGCTTGCACCTGCTCGTCTTTCTGATCTAATGAGCCAGGATGTGCCTGCTAAATGCGGAAATGATGTGGTTGTTTTGGAACTCATTTTTGCCGGGAAACACGTTAGGTTCATTAAGTTACTGTATATCCCAAGAATCTATGAGACTGAAAGTGAAAGTAGGTTTTTATCGCATGTGAATCGGACGAGAAGTCCAGGTGTTGTGATTTTTTGAAAATACTACATGTATTGTGTTTATATTTCCAGTCAAAATGGTCATAAGGGTTTTGGATTTCTTGAGGTCTTTGTGGAATCAACTAGATTTAGCCCAGTTTTAGAGTGAAAATAACTATTCTGATGTATCTGACATTGAAGCGGGGCGTGACAGCGACCATTAGAATGACTCTGATGATGATTCAAACAGTGGAGAGATAACCGTTGGTGAAAGACCTTTTCTTTTTTCATTTCTGTCAACTTTCATAATTTTTACACATAAAGACAATGTCTATACTCTTGCATGTTTGGTATCTAATTAAAGAGAAGTCATTCCCTGATTTATTGGTGCAATTTATTTTTATGATCATGTAACAGTATTTTCAACCAAAAAAAATTTAAATGCGGATGTATCATTTGTGAATTAGAGTAACTTCCCATTGATTAGTGGAATGAGGATTCTGACTGTGCTTGACCTTAACTAGGAATGAGTGAAATAAATCTGGCTGTGTGTGCTAGTGGTGTGCAGTAAGTCTTGTCTACTGTTGGTACCGTATGCAGTAAGTCTTGTCTACTGTTGGTATGCAGTAAGTCTTGTCTACTGTTGGTATGCAGTAAGTCTTGTCTTCTGTTGGTATGCAGTAAGTCTTGTCTACTGTTGGTATGCAGTAAGTCTTGTCTACTGTTGGTATGCAGTAAGTCTTGTCTACTCTTGGTATGCAGTAAGTCTTTGTCTACTGTCTTTGTTATAATAAACATTGACTACTGAAAAATTGCTCTATGAGTTTTGTTTTCTTTTGACATCATTTATCCATTCTGTGAATTCTCACCAGCACTCAGTATATTCTGGAACATCAAAATATTTGTTTTACGCAGTATGCATTGCATTACATATCTCAACAACACAGATGTCACCCGAGGATACCATCACTTGTATTGTGCACGCAGGTTTTATCCACAGTTAGAGATGCTGAATTAGATGCTCAATCTCTTTGTGCATCCAGCTTTCTCTTCAGTTACACTGCAGTTCAATTGTTATTAATGTTATCTGTCAATCCCATCAGTAAATGCTCACATAAACACTCATAACATTGATCAAATTTTCATGTTAAGTCCTATTCTATCCACCCTCCATGCTTTATATTAATTTCAGAACATATACTTATAGGCCTGCATGTATAACGAGAGTGGACCAAAAAATAACTAGGTAAGTGAAATGATAAGAGTTGGTACTACAGAAAGTTGGTTATTAAGCAGTTTTCTACCCAGGACTAATAAGTTGGAAGTCTCATAGGGTACGTTCAAGTCACAGTTGTTTTTGACCGTTTTTTACTATTTTCCGACTATCAAGTATCAAACCAAAATATTTCTGTTTTTCAGATTAAAAAAGGTTAAATTATCGTTTTGTGAAAATAAAAAAAAAATTTACTAGGCCCTATCTTATTTAGAAAGTAGTCAAAAATGACCAAAAGAGTTGTATTATCTTCATTGCCCTGGGTGACTTCCGACTCATTTGCCCTGGTCGCAAGACAAATGATTCAATGATCCTTGCATTAACTTTTGTAGGCAGATAAATACTGTGGTATTCTTGGGACACTTTGTGATTTTCCTGTTAAGTCCTGTAACGTGGCATGTCAGTTTCACAATGAAAATTGATAGTGAAGATAGATTGTGCCACCTCAGAAACGGCCACATTTGAATTGTTTTCTACATTTTCTTTCTGTCTATCTGACTATATGTGATCATTAAAGCATTACTAATCACTTTCTCTCTCTCTCTCTTTCTCTCTCTCTCTCATCTTCATTTTTATCTTTCTCAGGCCTGCATAAATTTTAAACTTGGCATAAAGGCAATGGATGACTCATTGGTTACTGGCAGGTGGGAAAACTGATCAGCTGGTGTCTTAGTTTTGTTCTCTGCTGCTTCATTGTATCGAGGTCCTCCATTACCAGTGAAATGACTAAAAAAAAATGAGAGTGTTAACTCTAGGACTGTGACCCAGAGACGTCTTGCAATGTGCCTTGTCGGGCTTGTCATCGCAGAGTTCAGCCCTAGTAGTCCAGTACTTCACCTCAGGATGTTTGTTCTGACTAAAGAGACTCTGCCTTGGCTTTGGATTGACACAGTGCAGGCCCAGGCTGACCACCAGGCCCAGATTGACCAATGTCTTTCCAATCCCTCCCCTAACTCCACCCTTTCTTCACATTAATAATACATGTACTGTATGTATTTGCAATGAGCCAATGGTAGGAGAAGGGATTGTACAAAGACACGTCAATTTCATATGGGTGCTAATTGACCTCAGACCACGTGGACTTAGATTATTCTTATTAGATTATTCTTATTAGATCAGACTGGTTGTAGTTGATGAGGCAGCAGTGACCACAAAGTAATATATATATATTGTATATATACAAGTGATCTAATGATTGCATAGAGTGAGAGCACAAGAGAGCTATCTGATATATAAACTAATAAATACATAGGCTACTTTAGCTTTCATTCATAGCAATTATAACTCACTTGTACTCTCAACAGCTTAATCGCTGGTCAAAGCAAAACTTGTTGAGTGGGTCAAATGGTCAGGGGAGTCTGCATTATTATTCAATATGGTAAACAAAGAGACTACATGATCAGTACATGTATTTGATACTCTTTTGCATTATAGTATAGTTTCTTTTGATTGTAGTTTCGAACCACTTGAGAGGACTTGAGTGGGCCATGTGGCCTTTGATTTCTGCTCTTCTCTTCTGTTCAAGAGGATTTCAATCTTTGGGCATGGAATTTCTCATAGTCCTATTAGTTAAAGCTTCCTTCATCTTTTGAAGGAATGTCTATTGAGCTGGGCGTACTTATTATGGTGTTATTTTGACAAAACTGAGGCTGATATGCCCCAAGTAACATGGTAAGAAATATCATGTGCAGCGAGTGAGGAGCCCCCACGGATAAACACGGGTGTCGCACGCAAGGTTTCGCGTCACCTGTCGTATAAATACGGGTTGCGCAGTTGTAGGGTTAATTTGCTCAGTGTGAGTTACATTTCATTGTTAGATCCCATCATTTTTGCAGGGACAAATTTGTGAATCTGCAGCACATTTTACTGAAGAGGTGAAAATGAAATCATACAATAACTGCATTTGTTTTGAATAAAAACAATAATTTATGGTCCTCATCGCAATTTTTGTTGTAAGGGAGAAAACTGGGGGAAATATCAGTAGTGGTGAAGAGTTGCAATAGAGTTATGTTTTCCTGATACATGTATTGATAATGCCGGTTGAAAACTTGAAAACAAAAGTGTCGGTAGAAATTACCGCTTGCATATCAGACTTTCTCTACTAATATGTGATCATGTTTCAGAAATGACAGATTAGGTCTATATGTGAAATAAGCCAGGTACTTTCTCACTGTACTTTATATTATCTGGCGAGAAACTCAGACACAAAGTAGGCCTACAAGACTCGTCAAGAGTGCTGAACATAATTAATAGCCTACTTGTACATTGTACATGTCATGTATTGACATAATGCAGTGTATATCAAATTAGTCGTGGAGCAGACGGACCCCTTGATATCTCCAGGATTAGGTACTCAGAGGATGTCTTTATGACAACCTCTTTTCTAGGCGAGTTAAAAAAAACAACAAATTTCTGCAGTTGACTACACTGTAAGTTGAAGTCATTTGATCTGTGGTTGAGTTGATTATTTCATTGAAACAAGCACAGCAGTAAGTACATCCGGCTGTGAGAGGTCCAGTTGGGCTAGTTACCATTTTATCAAGGCATTGCGAACAAAGCTTAGTTTGACTCAAAATTGATATCCATATACATGTACATGGTATGCATTTAACCACTGTACAATGTGCACTGAAATGAGTCTGAAAATGGAAAAATTCAAACAGACCATGTTCTACTTATGGAAAGCAGAGTATTAAATTGATGAGCAGGATAATGTCTGTAAACTTTTTTTGACATAGTGTATAAAAATGAACAACGTCTATGAATATTCTGACATTTCTAATATAAATGAAAATACACAACATACATGTATATTACAGAAAATTGCTTAGCTCAACTGAAGGGTTTTGTATTTTTTATCTGTAGCAGTTGTGTTTTGCACTTCCAAGCCAAGTTCTATAAATTATAAAATTTATAAATACATGTACATGCACCTTTCTTGTCTTTCATGTTCATTTTGTTTGTTTATTGTTTTCAGTTTGACTTCGTTATTTATTTGCCATTATTTATTTTGGTAAAAAAAAAAAAAAAAACACAAACAAACAAAAACAACAAAACATTATACGGGTATTAGGTTTTATTATCTACAATCATTTTTACCGCAATTATTGTTATCACTGAGGTTAATGGAAGACTAAGGCAATTTGGATGAACCTTCTGCCCTTTATGTCAATCTCTCTTTAGATATGCTATCCTGGAGACATGACTTCATAAAAGTATCACTGTTATTGATATGAAAGAAAATAGGCCTACATGCATTGTCAATTTGTTGTGGTTAAATAGAAACAAACAAGATTTCATATCAAATCTAAATACGTCGTCACAGAGTAGTTTGCAAAAAAAAAAATTTATACATTTCTCACTTCAATAACCAGTCACCTAAAATGTACCTATTCGACATGTGCAATGCCTGCTTCGTTTCAGTATTATTCAAAGTTAAAAGGAACTCCTATTTTTTGGGGGGTTGGCTAATTTAAAGGGAAATAATCTTCATTTTGTTTTTACCACAAACAAAAATAAAATTACATGAATTGTGTCCCTTAGACCATCTGACTGTTTCCCTCCTGCCAGCTTTGTTCTGCATTTCTTGTACCGTAGTAGCTTTGTCTCCCTCTTGTTTTGTTATGACTTGTCGAAATGATCTTCTCCTTTCTTCTCTCTAAACATTTTTATTCTCATGGTGGCAACAACGAACAAGCTAAATTGCTTGTTAATAACCACAAGAAATAAAAGTAAATACTGTTGAAAGAAGTGCGATAACCCGCGCTTTGAACATTCACTCGTATAACACCAGTTATCGCCCCTAGACCATACGCTCTTCGGCTACGGACACACCAGTAACCGGTCTTATCAAGTGGCGCAAAGGAGCAAATACAATGCTGTCACTGTGTCTTAGCACACAATGTCTTGGTGAATAAAATTCTAACACAGAAGCCTTTTGTTGTTGTTGGTGTTTTTGTTGTTGGGTGTTTTTGTTCAAATTTTAAAAGATCAGTAAAATCAGCAATATCAGACTCAACTTCTACAACAACACAACTAGAACGAGAGAACAAGTTTTTGTGGAATTTTAATATCTTTGAAAAAAATATGCATGTATATATAATGATTAAAAAAAGAAATTAAAATCCAAGCAACCTAGACTAGCAGACTTTTTTTTTTAAACTTTCTTTTTTCTTTTTAAATGATATTTATACAAGTTTCATTCATTGTAGGCCTTCAGTTGAACTTTCCACGCATGAGCCTTTTTTCCGCGCTTCTAGTATAATGTAACTGCTGTAGTTTTCATTTTACTTTCCTTTTCTCGAGTTATTTCCCTTGGCATATTACCCTGTCATGCACTCCTAGCTCCAGATCTTGCATTGTCCGGCCCAGTGTGACTTTGTAACCTCTTGTTTGAGGACAAAGCTGACAACCCAGCTGTCCGGTCTCCAGTCACGCCCATTTCCTGGTCTAGCCATCGCACCTGGCCCGTCGCTTACGTCAGTGATGACCAGTATTACGTCACAGCGTTTGGGATGGGGGGGGGGGGGGGAGGTCCGGAGCTTCCGGGAATACAAAGCCTGCTGGCCACTAACATACGCATCCTCACATAATGGAAGGTGATGGGGAGGGAGGGGGGGGGGGCGAGGGAAGACGGTCCATTCATAGACGAGGGTCGCGTATAGTGACGCAATATGACGAGGTCTCTCGTGGTCATTTCAACGCTTGGAGGCACACTTGTACCGTACCACCCACTGCGCAGGGATGGGCGGGGGATGCGTACAGCACTGTCCATCTGCGTAATGACGTGTGAATAAGCCGACCTGTCCGCTAATCACCGGCTGAAAAACCGCGTCTGTCAGCAGTCACAGCAGCATTGGCTTACTTTCGAATGACTTGGTTGAACAAGGGCTGGCCTCCTGTTTATAAAGATAACGAGTTTTACATCTACTGCTACTGAATCTGGGTTACTGTGTCGTTATCTGTACTACTGGACCTGCCAGAGGAAATGAGGACGTAGTTGGAAAGGAGACGGGAAGGGAGGGGAAAGAGACATGGCATGTGAAGGGTTAAAAAAAAAAAAAAAAGCCAGGTAAAATACTAAAATGTTAATTTAACGCATTGAGGTATAGAAAATTTCCTGTCTAGATTTTAAAGAATTAAAAATAAATAAATAAACAAATAAATGTTCTATGCCACTTCAAAATGTTCTTCAAGACTCGCTAATTTATCCGAACTTGCCCTCTGACCATTGTGACCTGAGTCTGGTGTAGAAAGCACGACAGAAAAATAAAGAAAGAAAGGAAGAAAGAAAGAAAGAAAGAAAGAAAAAGAAAGAAAGAAAAAAGAAAGAGAAAGAAAGAAAGAAAGAAAGAAAGAAAGAAAGAAAAGAAAAAAGAAAGAAAGAAAGAAAGAAAGAAAGAGTGTCAAGATGTGAACATGGGTCTGGGTGCAGATGGACTGGTCGTCTGAAACCCTTTATGATTATGACCACCATTGACCTATCCAATCTTGCGCTATCTGTGCCCCTTTTGGCAGCGAGCCTTTCAGTTTTATCACTGACAGAGGAAGGGATGACCACACAGACCCACTCAGGCTGAACTTTACGACCATGGCATTACTCTCATCGCTTCTCATTATGAATACATTTTACGACCGATTAGTGGCTCTCATTGCAGAGCTCAGCTGATCTTGACAGAAATGAAGTGCATTTCACCTCGTGTGCCATGAACTCGCGAACCCACGAGATAAAGAAAGACACAGCAGTGGACAGGAAGTTCTAAGGGAAGAAAGATAAAGGACAACAACTCCCCTCCTTCAATCCCCCCCCCCCCCCCCCCCCAAATGTGAGAAGGTCACCACAGAACTGAGGGAAGCTCCACAATAATACCAGACCGTACACGCACTATCTTCTCTCTCTCTCTTCTCTTTAAAATAAATAAATAAATAAATAAATAAATAAATAAATAAAATGTAATATAAATGTCTTAAGCCAGCTGTGAGATTACTGAGATAAGTTCCGACGTTGACAATAAAATGTCTGACATCATCTGCCTAAGTCAGCTAGCCATCCATTGAAATCAAAACCTCCCATCACCATGTGGTCATCGGTGACTAGGCATACCAACTGAATAATTACATACGGTGCTAATAACAATCGTTCCTGAACAAAGCCATAGATCAGAGATGTATGTACATTGTCCTCAGTGTGATCATCGCGAGCCAGTGCAGATCAATCCTTGCTGTCAATCACAAGGGAATATTCTAGCTATGATTTCATACTCGTGTGTTATAATGAACATTACTTTCAGTTACAAATGGAAACCTGTGTTACAAAGATCAAGAAGGAGTTTGCACAATGTGCATAGGGTGTAACCCGCACACTGTGCATAGGATGTAACCCCCACACTATCTCCAGCCTGTTGTCAAGTCGATGTGAGTCAGCAGTGAGCATAATTTATGCACACGATGTAGAACTCGCTAATTCTTTGCTCTGTTTCTCCTGCCGCGTGCTCTGTACGTTCTCACGCGCGAAGAGATCGCGAGCATCTGTGTTTAATTTAGTGAACGGTCTGTGGGAGCAGAAACTCCTTGAGAAAGTTGTTTACCGCCTCTTACTTGATCCCCCCCCCCCGCCCCCACCCGAACCCCTTCTCCTTTCCCTCACAATTTGAAATATCCCCCTGCCCTTCTTCTTTTTTCCCTCCCTCCCTGTCCTCTTTCAAAGCGATACCCCCCCCCCCTTTATCCTTCCGTGTATCTTTCACACGTAAAATTTTCCCATGGATGGGAAGCCTTGCTCATGCAATTTTTGACATTGTTGTCAGCGATTGTGAACATACAGCGTTTTTTTTTTTTTTTTACCTCCGCTTGATTCATAATTGGGCAGTCCCGGACATTGTTGTCAGATAAGTGATATCAGAAGTGTTTCAGTTCGCTCTAATGTCGGAGTGCCTGTGTTTGCCCGTGTAAGAATTCCATAAAATGCTGAAATTTATAACAATGTTAGAAAACACCTTGTCGTAGAAATGAAACATTAACAACGTGAGATGATTCAATGACAACAAATTTTTTTTAATACCGTGCACGATCCAGATCTATGGCTTAAAAAGTTGGAAGATTTAATGACTGATAGTCAGAGTGCACTTGTTCATTCATTTGACTGGGCAACTTTGATAGGAAAGCAAATTTGTTCCTCGGAAACTAATAAATTCAAGGACATTATAACGTGTTTTAGAAAATCAGTCGTCATAAGACAGACAACCTTTGCTGGTAGCAACGTCTCTCTTCAAAGTAAGTATCGGCTACTCCTTCCACTCTTAACAAAGACAGCATTAAGTTGTACACTGTAGCGTCACAATTACTGCTAGAGCTACAGTAACTGTACTAGGTCAAATAATTATCATTAGTCAATGAGAACAGAAAAAGAGAGAAAGAAGGAATGAAAGAGAAAGAACGGAGTGGTAGAGCGGGTAAGAGGGGGGGGGGCAGATAGTTACATGGTGTGACGTAGCACGTACGAGGGATCAAACCGTCAACAAAGCCGCGCGCGCAGCCACGACGAACCAGTCAATCGAACGGGAGGGAGAGAGAAAAAGGACAGAGGGAAAAAAAAAAAACGGGGAACGGCGTCCAGATTGCGAGTAGTGTATGTTCGAGGTCCCCGTGACCTTGCACCATCCTGTGTGTGTGTGACTGCCTCACGCAAGGTCATGTTATGTTTACAATGAGGGCAGCCAATCAGAGCGCCGGACAGTCGCGCCGCGCGGAAACACCACCCCGCCGTTCCGCCAGCGGCCTAAGCTCCGCCCACTGAGCAATGGGTATTTAACGGGCGTCTCGCTCATTTTTTCGTTCAGAGCGGTGGGTGATCAGGAGTGAAATACACAAAGGATAACGCGTACTCTCACCGAAACTCATCGGCTATGGATAACAGAAATGTCCATGACATGCGGTCCCACACCGATATTGGAGAAGCGCTCGCTCAGGTATGGCTTGACTTGATTTCGCGTTCGTGTGCTCATCATGGATATTTTGTAAAGATATTTCATGAGGATACTATCAGTGATGCCGCTCTTTTCAGATTTCAGAGATGTGGAGTACTGTTTCCTATCATGATCCTGGATTAATGGCTGTGGTTTGCGGCTGAGTTTAACGTTAAGAAAAAAAAATGTATCCTAAATATCATAGGCCTAATAATAATAAATAGATCTAGACTAAATCTAGACTAGATCTAGATATCTAGATAGGCAAAATAAAAATAATCAATAAGTTCTAGGCCTATAAATTCTTACAACTTAAAGGTAAAATATTCACTTAAACGAGATCTGTTCAGAGTAAAGTACTGCACTAGATCTAGATCTAGAGGTCTATAAGACCAGACCTATAGATAGTCTAGATCTAGATCTATATAGTCTAATATTCTCTTAAGTGAATCGAGATCTTGAGACTAAATGCAGATTCTACATCAATCCTAGGCTCCAAGGAAAACGGGCTTTAGCCAGAATATAGATCTAGATCTAGATTCTAGATGTTGATTCTTGATTTATTAGAGTCTAATGTAATTTTGATGACCGCGCTTGAACTTTACAGTTAGATCTAGATCTAAATGCCCTAGCAAGAAGTTTCAAGACGGGGAAAAAAAGGCGTGTCAGAAAAATGTTTTCCGCCCAACGTCCTCGACTTTTTTTTGTTTTAAATTTTTCTCGCACCAAATTAAACAGGTGCATCTATGATCTAGAATGTAGGCTAGACCTAGATTAGACTAAGATTAAAAGTGAAGCATAGTGAAGTGCAAACTGAAAATAAAATAAAATCCATCCGAAGAGAAATGTTGAAGACGAATAGCATTGGAAATCTGAGCAAGCCGGGCCTGGGCTCAAGGCCGAAGGTTGAGGGGGGAGGGCCGAGCGGGCGGGGCAGGGCTGAGCTATTGGCGGCTGTTCTTTGCCTTTGATCACGCCACAAATAACTTGTTAGTCTAGATCTAGATTCTAGATCTAGATCTAGTTCTTCTATTAGATCTATTTAAGTTTCAGTCAGATCGGTTTCGTTCTCAACTTAAAAAGTGCCATCGGGCTGTAGATTTTCGCTCGTCATTTATCCGGGTAGCCTACATGTAGATAGATCTAGATCTAGATATTTAGATCTAGAATCTAGGCTTCTGTAATCTGAAGTGGGAAAAAAAAAAAGCAAAACTGATCAAGAACATAAAGGGGAAAACAACTGAAAAAAAAAAAATAAACAAACAAACAAAAAAGTAGGTTATAAAATTGAGGGAAAAAATATTAGACCTAGTCTAGATCTAGATTCTTATCTAAATCTAGATATCTAATCTAGACTAGAAACATTCCATTAAATACGGCCTAGATCCAGAATCTAAAAATCTAGATCTAAATCTAGAATAGATCTAGACTAGATCTATTGCAAACAACAGAAAAAATCCGCAGCCTACATAAAAGGCGTACATTTTTAAATTAGGTGTAGGCCTACGGCTAGCCTAGATTTGAGCTATTGTAATTTAGATCCAGAGTCTGGATTTGCCCCATTTCAAAGCAAATGAAATTAGTTTAAAATGTTTATAATATAGATCTAGATCTAGAATCTAGACCTAGATGTGGATATCCAGACTAGAGATCTTTCACCATACTACCATAAGGATAGATCTAGGTATCATAGGTAATGACAATGGTCTGGGCCTACGGAGCGCGAAGAGGAACGGACAGCCAAGTGAAATATTTCAGTGTGCGCTTTAGATCTATAGGTAGGCTGGTCAGGTCTGCGCGATGTAGGCAGCCTAGGCTAGGCTAGTCTGTTCTAGGCCTGGATTGAAAGTGTCGAAATCTAGATGTAGATTGTAGATTTCTAGATGTAGAATAGATGTAGATCTAGCCTCCACCAATATTGGTGCACAATACAACTAAGAGAGGATTACCAAATCTATTGTTCCTTTGTTTTGGTTGTGTTTATGTGGTGTTGATTATGTTTGCAGACGTTCAGGCAAGTAGTGGTAGTACAACAAGACGGTGTTTGTGTGCGGCATGTGTGTGTGTGTGCATGTTTCTCTGAGTAATAAAATTGTTCCAAACCCCTGCCCCCGTTCTGGGAGACTTTCATTATCGGCTATCCACCGTCGCCACTATCCTGTTTTCAGCTCTATGTGTGCGACTTATGTGAAAAACAAAATAGATCTGATCTAGATCTAGAATCTAGATCTAGATTCTAGTTTCTAGATCTAGATCTCTCTACATCTAAATGCAAAACACAAAATGGATTTGAAGTCCGGTCTTGATCTAATCTAAATCTAGATCTAGATGTGACACTGATTAAAAGTTAGATCTAGATAGATCTAGATCTAGATCTATCATATTTTCAAGTTCACTTTTTTTTTTAAACAAAGTAGAATTTAAATAGATTGAAATCCTAGTCGGATTTTAAAGGTAGATCTAGACTAGATCTTTTTAGATCTTACATCTATCTAGAATCTAGATTTATTAATCAGTCTAACGTTTCACATTTGTCTTTAGATCTAGATCTAGGCCTAATAGCCAAATCGCGATGTAGAGATTTAGATATAGATCTAGATCTATTTAGATGTAGATCTAGATCTAGAGTCTAGATCTATTTGGCGATGAAGTTAAGCCGAAAATAAAATTTACTTGCGGCAGCAGTATTGGGACATTTAGGCGTAGCTAGATTTCGAGGCTAGTTAAGTTATAAGAAGGGAGATCAAGATACAGACTAGACTAAGCCGACGTTGGCTATGAGCCGGTTGGTGGAGGAGCAACAAAGCACTTGTACTGCCTCGATCGATTTGTTTTGCTTTGCCTTATAGCTAGTTATAGATGTAATATTTAAATTTAGAGAGATGCAGGCCTAGATCTAGATTCTAGATCCAGTGACAAAGGCAGCAGAATGCGTTTCCCCTCCCCGAACTTGGCATCGTGTCAAATGAACAAGACCTTGCGTGTCGAATGAGGGTAAAAAAAAAAAAAAACCTGCCTGCCGTTTTATTGATCTTCTCTCAAAAGTTGTTATTCGGTGCGCTGTTTTCAAGTAGCCTAAAACTTGCGGCTTTTTTTTTTTTTTTTAGCCACTGGACGAATGGCGGGGCCGTTCACCATCAACCATGAGAACAATTTTTTTTTGTTAGGATTCTAATCTAAATCAAGAGTTCAGTCTAGCTCTAGTGTAGATCTTTACTCGTACCGACCGGAAAAGTACCAGATCCAGACCTGGAATGTTGGGTTGGAGTCGGCGGTAGAAAACAGGGAAAAACGGGAAAAACAACCTTACGTAAGCTGACAAACGGGGCCACGGTTCATACAGGTCAAAAAATTCAAAATCGGCGGCCTTCACTGTTAGCAGTGCAGTGGCACGCATATAGAGCTGTCCGATTTGTCATCCCGCTACTACAGGCCAACATTATTTTAACCCAGTGTGCGCCGTTGAGTCATTACAGGTCCATTCCGCAATTACAAATTTCGAATCTTGGATTTTTCTCCGTCAAAAACTTTTTTTTTTTTTTTGTTCCTGTAGGCCACAACCTCTAACATTTTGATCCAGATCTAGATCTAGATCTACATCTCGATTGTAAAACCTCATCCCGTCTTTTGTTTTTTTTAGAGACCTTTGGTCATGTCAGGGTATGAATTGCCTCATCCGAAGTCGGTTTCATTTATTTAAGCTATTTATTTTGATCTTCACGTCTTGATCTTGAAAGATTACGGCACGGGCGTACATGAAATGGAAGTTGTGAATGAGTGGATGGCGCGAACATATCCTAGGCAGGATATTTGATATGGTGAGATGGACCGTCCACAACGGCAGCTCCAAATTACGTGAATGATGATAATCACAACTGAAAGCCTTACCAATTTTGGTAATCTGGATCTAGATCTAGATCTCGTCTAGATCTAAATCACAAATCGATGAGGATGTTGTTTCTCCATTGAGTAGGCCTAATGAAGATTCTCATCTAATTTCGATTCTGTCTCGGACTTGCAGCCGTTAGGCCTAGAATTTAAATCAGTGCACGTGTAGCCTAGATCTAGATCGAGATAGCGCTGTGTTAGATATAGATCTGTGACTACGACCGGCATCGGGAAAGGAAAGGTCATATCGGAGGGAGTATCCCCCCCCCCCCTTTTTTTTTCTATACCTGTATTAATAGAGCAAGATCTAGATATTCTATCCCCTAATGAAATCTAATGTTGCCGCACCGATTGAAGTTCCCCACCAACGCCGGACCGACTGCAAGCCCCTCCCCCTCTTCACTATTCACTCCTTCCCCTCCCGCTGAGCCTAAGAGCCCACTCTCGCCGACGGGCTCAGCTTTTGCTCAAGGTTGAAGTATCTGTGTATCTCTCTTTGGGGGGGGGGGGGGGGGGGGGGGGGGAGGGGGGGGTGTGGGGGGGGGGGGGGGGAGGGGG
>JBCAUA010108515.1:0-10078 GCA_038406235.1 Peronia verruculata
CTATGCGTGTTCTGCGCCTGTACTTTATTGTATATACTGTGTAATATAGCCGATCACCTGGATTAAATTCTGTGTTACTATTCGACTTGGAGGACTCTTGTTCTCATTTCTCCGCTATTGTGTGAGTCTCGTCCACATCCACCACCTGATTGCCACTTACAAGTCACGACCACATCAACTCAACACCAAGAATTCGTGACACCCTCAACTTTTCTCTTTCGGGCTGAACACAAAAAGCACTCTCAAAAGGGGTGTTCTGTCTTTGGCGTTGGTGGCAGAAATTATGGGAAATGTCTGGCTGACTGATGGTCCAAGGCAACTGTTGCAACATACACCCCATTGTTAGGCTGTGCACGTTCATGTACACATTTAGAATCAAAGCTTTCAGCCCATGCGTTGCCCACGATGAATTCCTCGTCTCATATTCATTTGCCCAAGCACTTGTTGCTGCTTTTTGAACAGAAGTTGACCCTGTATCAACATAAGGGTCATCATGTGGAAGAAAAAGTTTTTTCCACCACATTAGCGACAGCCGACATAGTGCATGTAAGCCATAAGCTGGTCGTTGTGGTCAACACCAGACATGTGCATGATGTAATCCTGAACGGCTTGTGGTTTCCTCCTCTGACCAGTCCTTGTTGTCACATCCATGAGGACTTGAGAATCATGAATGGTAGTCAGCAGGAACTGTTTTCTTGTCCTGCCACTTGAGTGCCACAAGCTGATGATTCCTCAGAAAATCAATCGCTCCAGCAGTAAGATTCATTTCAAGCAGATCCCTGGGCATTCCAACTCTGTTGGCACGCACAGTCCCCACAGACATTGTGTCCTCTGCAGCCAATTTGAAAGACAATTGCGGGCATGTTTAATAGCTGTCTGTGAATAAAATATATCCCTTTTTGAAGAGAGGCCCCATCAATCACTGGCAAACTTCCACTGGCCTGTTGCTAAGGTCTGGCACAGCTGCGTATATTTCAAAGTCCCACATATAGCGTGAGTTGGACTCACAAAGTTCATAGAACTTTAAGCTCCAATTGTGTGGATTGTCCTTTATATAAACAACAAATCTAAGTCTTCCCCTGAATGGACAAATGGCTTCGTCTATTGAAATATTTCTGGTGGGAGTGTACAGCTCCTTGAAGCACTGGCGTATATGGGCATAGATCTATTATTATAGTGGTTTAATCTTTGCCAGTGGGTAGTGACCCAGCTGCCCATAGGGAATGTAGATACTGTTGTCAGTTAGATGTAAAAAAGAAAATATGTGTAGAAATCTGTCTCTGCTCATTAGTTTTGCAGTAAAGGGGGCTGTAACTTGGGGGTAGTGCTCCAGTAATCTCGCAGCCTTGGTTTCTTCACTAGGGACATATTAATCAAAATTGCAAAAAATCCCATCAGTTCATTCACTGTCACAGGTTTCCAGCATTGTATATGGAGTTGGGAGCTGCTGCCTCCCCTACTCTAGCAATTTCAGTTGTTGCATATCTGTTCGTCTCTCGCTTTATCAGGTGAATCAATTCCTTCGTCAGGAAAAGATGAAAGAAATCAAGCAGAGTGTTGATGTTGTCAGGGAGATGTAGAACAGGGTTCCTGATGAATGGTGGTAATAATGGTTCTGACCACTCAGTGTAGTCATGAGTGTCCATGGTCTCATCAGAGGTTGCAGTAGAAGACCCTGTAAATGATAAAAGAACAAACAAAAAGTGTCAATTTTAATTTTATTTTTTCAGTGTCCATGAGGAAAATGTTTGGAGAATGTGCTTGCAGTATCAAAGCAGAATTATAAATAAACATCAGTAGACCACTGAATAAATCTTGACTTAGGCTTATATTGCACTTGTGACTACAATGAAGAACACAATGTGTGTGTCTCACACAGGGATTAAGTGTCAGGGCCTCTAGATCTGGTTATCACGTATTGATGTGCTGGTGAAAAAAAAAAAACATGCACGCATTTCAGAAATATGCAGCAAACCAACAAATATTCTTTACCTGTATCATCAGGAAGATCTTCTTCGTCACTTTCATCACCTGAATCGGGTTCTACATCAGAATCAGCCGTCATAATCATCTTGAACACCTTGGCAGTCAAAATGCATACTCTTCTTCCAGATGCCATTGTGAAAGACAATGTGCCATTGTGAAAAACAATGAATTTGGGGTGGTGGTTAGGATTTCCTCGAAAACAAAGCCATCATAGTACCTTCACTGAAGTATGTTATGTGTAATCGTCAGTGATTGGCTGCTACATGTGTATAGCTTTAGATTGACCAATGGCAAGGTTGTTCGATGTCATAATCAACAAGAGAATCCCATACCGAAATAGCTGGGGTTAGGACTCAGCAGTAGCAGGGGAATATTGATACAGTCGGGGTTAGGGCTCAGCGAATTAAGGCCAAGGTCAGCAGTGAAAGCCAAAATCCACATTTTGAGTTGAACACTCTTTTACTACTATAAACATGTTGGAAGTGTGTTCCTCATTCACTCTAGGGTAGTTTTTCATGTAAAATCTTCATGGTTGCCAGGAAAATGCATGAAAAAAGCCGCCATTTTGGATCTTTCCCCTACTTTTCAACCCACATTTCTCATAAACCATCATTCAGTTTCATTCAATATGAAGGTTTTGTCTGATCGTTTTTTTTGGATATTATGTAAAATGTATTTATTGCTATTTTTTAAAAATCCCACTATATAAAATATGCAAATTTTCACATTTTTCACAAGAAAAAAACTGTGAAAAAAATTTTTCTCGAATTTTGAAAAAAGCATCAGATAAAATCTTTATCTTACGTTGCTGCACACCTCCTGCAAGTTTCAAATAAATCCCATGGACAGATTATACAAAATGTGGGTTTTATTGCAATAAAAACACATTTTGAGTAAATTGCAGTTTTTGAAAAGTACAGTGAATGACACTCTTTTTTCCACGATGGTGTCTGTCTGAGGTGATTATTCCCTTCAGAATCTACTAAGAGCACAGCAAGGACTCCCCTCCAGTTCTTTCAGTTCTCTCTGCCGTCTGGCTCTTGCTTTCTTCCTGAGAGTTTCTTTGTCAGTTTTTCTAACACTTACAACACAAAGACATGTAACAGCAAAACATTCAGTATGGTATAGGTTACAAGCGGAAACGACCTTGAATTGCACTAGCTGCACGCATCCAGCCAGTAGAGACAGTCAATCTTTATTCCCCGGCCAATGGATGGCCCGCAAGCACACAGACCGTACGTGATCAGTCCATATATGGAAGTATAGTACTATGAAGGGAGAATGGAATGTGTAAGTTTCTCACGACCCTATGAAAATGAATGGGTGTTTGGGCATGGATATTTACGTTGAAGGCAGGAAAGTTTACCATTAGTTAAGAGGAAAGAGGTCAAATTTTGTATCAATACTAAATTTGAAGGGTTTTTGCTGATGCTAAGTTGCTTGTCTGGGCTATGAAATGAGGGCATTTTGATAAAAAATGAACAACTATGCACTTACCTCACTGTGCAAAAATGGCAATTTTAGGTCCTAAAAATCAACTTTACACCCAAAAATGCATTCTATACAATCAATAATTGGTCAAAGAATAAAAATACTGCTAGAATGCAAAATCAACACTTCAACATCGATTTTCACTGCCGACCTTGGCCTTAAAGTAGCACTAAGTAGGTGTGAAAGGATATAAAAATCACACAGGAAAATCCAAAGAAAAGTATTGCAATCATAAGAAATTCAGAAATACCAACGAAACTCACCAAGTTATAGGCTTCTTGAAAAGTATGCACTAGTTCCTCATTGTTAAAAATATTCCCTAGCAGAGCACGTGTAACTGCTTTAAAATTACAGTTGTACATATAGTCTAGCAAAGGAATGTGGTCCTCTTCTCCTAAAGTTAACCACTTCTGCTCCAGTTCATCCACTAACTGCAAGAAAAACAAGCATACCATTCAAATATCATAATTAGACAGACCTTCAGTAAATCTCATTACATCATTAATGGACCAAACAAAAAGCAGAAAAAAAGTTTCGAGAACATCTAAGATCATACAATATGCTGTATTTTCCACGATCTTTGTCTCACTCTAGTCTAAGAAAGAATATGAACACCATTTTGTACACTTTGTACAGCATATAATCACCATGATTTTGTTTTTGTTTTTTTTCTAATGGGAGATCATTTTGCAGATTATCTGCCCCTTCCAAGAGAGGGATTTGTGTAAGGGGAGATCATTTTGACGGCAGTATTACGTCCCTTTGCCAGACAAAAGGGGTATTGAGCAGTGTAAAGAGGAAAAAATCCTTTTACTTCTTGTCATTTGAAAAACTGGTTGCCCAAAAATTTGATAAAATTACAATAAGAAGAAAACATTTCCTTTGCTCCATACTTTTTCTGGAATTTTTCATGGCGTATATTTCAAGCAAAGGGTGCAAAAGTGATTTTTGTTCTCTTTACACTGCTTGTTCAATCCCTCTTTTGTCTGATAAAGGGAAGTAATAGGACTGAGCACAACTATCTCCCATTTGTGTACAGAATGAACTTATGTGGTGTTAACAATAGCAAAACCCATCTACAGAAACACTTCATTATCAAATAAAGGAATCCTATTCTCAAAAGAGGAAGTACTTTAAACAAGTGACAAAAACATGGTATTTGCATGACAACTGTCATAAAATTCAATTAATGAAATTAGAAACAATCAGGTTTGAGTTCATTTTTTTAAACAAAGTGCCTAAGTTTATGGCAACCATAACTTTTAGTTTTCCTTTATTCTTACGGCAACCCACATGACTGATGATGTAGACCACAATCAGCTGACTGCCGTGAACTTGATTATAGTTACGGCCTTCGAATGCTGCTGTAGGCTAGCAGACTATGTCTAACGCCGATGTTAACATCGCTTTTTAATAGTAGTGATGGCAACGGCAGCTAGAAATCTAGTGAGAAGAAACTAAGCAGAAGGCATGTGTAATCTTGAGAGATGACCAGCCTTCAGATCTTCCAAATTAGAGTCGTATCGTGGTAGTTCATAAAGGCCTTACTTAATCCTGATAGTACTAGGACTAAACATGAGTAGCATTTTACTGCGCGTTCGAGAGCACATTTACACATCGTAATATGAGCGCCAAGACAGAATTACATGTACTGAACAATGTGTGACTGTTACTACATAGTGTTTACAGCTTAACACTGTAATTATGTTGTGTGGGCAGGTGTTTATCATGCTATTATGGTTATGAACTTAGCTATATTGCTGACAAATAGCCTATGTGTTTGTGTACATATGCACAATGGGCAAATATATGTTGATGTCATAATTCATACTGATGACTTCCAAGTATGACCAAAATGGAAACATAGGACATCAATAATTTAGTCATAAAGCTGAACAAAATTCACAGCCTGGTATTCTGTAGCCGAATCCTGCAGCTCTTGAAATATTGAGACCTCTGTTCCTACTTGAAGGCTAGCTGATGAACAGGCCACCGCTAACAGGGTCTTTCCAAAGAGGCAAACTCTTTGGGTCTTTCGTAATTTGCGCAGGGCATCAGCTGATTGTGCTCTATGTCATCACTTTGTGGGTGCCGTAAGAATAAATTCAGAAATAAAATCTATGGCTGCCGAAAACATAGCCACTTCGTTTTTTAAAAGACAAAATTGTATCACTGGATATAACAAGCAGACCAATATTGCATGAAATTCATATCAAATATGGGTTACAAATATCTTTTGATATGAATATGAGATAGAAACGAACCTCTTGGAATATACACATATAATTTGTAAGATTCTGGTGTGAAAATGCTCGTTCGTAGTGGTGTCTGCGACGTCGACCTTCCTCAGTGCCTGCATACTGCAGCGACAAGTGCCCAAAAACAGGTTCAAACACTTGAAACAGTTCATCTGGGAGCGAAGAAAATCATGGATGAAGCAGTGATAATTATCTACTATCATTCGTTTGTCACCATTATCATCGCTCAAAGAGCATAACAGCTAAATCTAACAGTGTAACAAAGGAATGAAAAAAAAAAGGCTCTAAATGGAGAATATATGACAAACTTGCAAACAAACTCAGACTGAGGAGGAGAGCGAATCTGTCTAGAAACAAGAGCAGTGCACTTGAGCTCTTTTTTTTATCAAATAAATGGAAAGAAACTGAAGTTCTTGATAGTGCTGAAAAGCAAAGACAGGGAAGACGGGAGGAAGAAAGGAGGCAATCTGATGATGGACTGGCTCATTATGCCTAGTGCCTGAGTTCCTCTCAAAATAACAAACAATACCAAGGAAAAACCATCTCACATTGCTTCAAGGCCTAATGTCATTATTTGTACATGGGAAAATCTCTTTGTGGAAACACTGACAATCCAGCACTTTAAAGGTAAGCAGCTGCTAGACAACGAGTAAATACAGTACCAGTCGATATCACTAAGACCGACATTTCCTATATTGTGGATATACCAGAGTCATACGGCAAACTTGTTGGAATGTGTCATCAATCGCTGGATGTGACTAGAGAGACTGGAAGTTGAATGTGATGAAAGTGGTATGACATTGATGTTTTTTCTAGCAAAAACTGAAAAAAAAAAGATATCTGTGAATAAGATAATACTGCTCCTAGTCATGTAGGCAGATGACAACTTATTTGGGCATTACAAGGAGAATTTATAGATGTATATGTTAAAATGTTCATTACAACCTATTTTTCTCATGATTGTAGCCAATACTCTGTGGTGGTTATTGGTCATCCCCACCCCTCCACCCACATGCCCCTGTTCAGTTGCGATGGCTATGGCGATGGGTCAAGCTCAAATTTTTTTTCAGCATATGGAACATATGGAAATGTTTGAATTCAGACTTTACATAACAAGAATGATTCAGTTTTGTGGAAAATTGACATATAACTCATTTACGTTGGCTGCAAAACATATTGTATTTTCCTGTGTAAAGATATCAAATGTTCAAAACAAAAGCATTATTTGGATCAGCTTATTTCAGCTGTCAATAAATTTTTCATGTACTATTTCTTGTACTTGAGGGAAAGACCCTGCCTAGATCTCTTGCTTTCAAACAACAACATTGCAAAGCTAGACTTACTCGGCTTCTCTGATACAGCTGCTTGCAGTCTGAAGAGCTCAGGAGAGGCTGTGCTGACCATATAAGTCTGACCCATCCAAAAACCAGCGATGGGTCCAAATTTGGCATGGAGCTCAAGCAAAAACTGGTGCAGACTGCCAGCTCGTGCTATGTCAGCCTTGTTACCATCTCTGCCATAAAAACAGCAAAGCTTAGTTTTAACAGGCACTTAAAATAGAATACTGAGCAAACTAAACAAATGAAAACTCACATAGCCTGACATGCAAATATAGTAGAACTGACTTCAATATAGGTTACAGAAATTTGTCATGATAAAAAATATTACAAAATGAACTTTCCGATTGCCACACAGCATCTCAGTTCAGTGAAAAAGAAAGAATAAAGGGGATCTACACAAAGAAAAAAAAAAACACAATGATTTATTTAGTACAGGTACTGCTATTGTCATGTTAAGACTATTTGTCACTGAATTTGTGATCAATGTTCAATTTTATGATTTTGAAATGAATAATAATTATGGCCTATTGCCCTAAACTGGATGATATCTAAAACAATTGTATTCAATGGTTGACAAGTTTCTAAGCTTCAATATTTAAGAACAGACATTAAAAACACACACACACACACACACACAAACAAAACAGTTCAAAAAGATAAATACTGTGCATGAAATAAAAAATATTTCTTTTGTTGCACTGACACTTTTTTCTACTGAAAGAAGAAAAATTGTTCCCACTGAAAGAAGAAAAATAATGATTTTCAAACACTTTTCAACCGATGTACAGTTTATTTTAGACATCAAGTGAAGCACAATGTAGTGCATTGTACTATCTCATTAAAAAATGACATACAATAAAAAAATTTAATGCCAGGGTTATTTACTCGTTTGTCGATGGGTCCACACCTGGTATCGCTGTCCGTCTCTTTGGGCTCTGTGGAAATATGTATGTCAATGATTGAATGTTTAAATGAAGAAAGAAAGAAAGAAAGAAAGAAAGAAAGAAAAGAAAGAAAGAAAGAAAGGAAAAAGGATTAATGTCTCAAACAATTAACCTTTTTTTTTTTTCTTTCTTTCTTTTTCATGACGAGATGGTTCGGAATGTTATAGGCTACAATTTGAATTTTAAAGATCTCTTTACACTAGAATCTGAATTATGGTCATTGAAGAGTCAGAACAAGTGAATTATTATAAGAAACAGAGAAACCTCGTTTGCGTTCAAGGTCATAGTTTTAATTTTATCTTGGAAGTTAATGGATGCGGTAGAGATGCAATGACTGCAGACAGAAAAAAAAAATCATGGATAGGTTTTAGACTGAGCAAATTAACCTGACAGGGCGAATAACCAGAATAATATAACAAGGATATTCCAGATTTAAATGTTGTTCTATCGTTGATCCAAATAACGGTCCCCCAGAGAGTAGCGTTTCCCCTGCCCCCTCCAAATCACTGAATCATTTCTTCTGTCTAGCTGTGAAATAATCAGTAATCATTTCTGCCAATGTTCCTAATGTATGAGGTAACTTCCCGCTGGAGGTTGAAAAGCGAAACATAAACATGCACTATGCTCCTAAGTGCAATACTTCCAATTTAGGTGCCTTTAAGAACAAGTAAATGTAGCCTAAAACCTAGATCGGTCAATCAATTCGCCTGTCTGAAATGTTAGCTTTCTGTTTCACGTGACAACATTGCCTAGTAAAGACCAACTTACTGAGTTTGAGTCGATCGAAGAAAAAAACATAAAATAAACAAGGAAAAAAGTTATTATACTTTTATATTTTTAAAAGCATCCAGCTAATACACTGGGGAGCAGAAACCGGTATATTGTCAAACATGTCGACTCAACAGACAACATAAAAGAGACGGTATTACAAAGTCGATACAGTACCATAACCTGTAAGGCCGAGACTGCCCATCCACTGGCAGCTGAAGGGCCTCAAGAGATCAGGACGCTGACGCCTGTTTCTACAAATCAGATGCTCAGTGGAACCAGTGTCACTTGTTCGTGAGTGTTTAGTATAACAAAAAAAAAAGAGAGAGAGAGAGAGAGAGAAAGAGAGAGCACACCTTGTGACATAAGTATAATAATATATAGGAATGTTCCTGTCTATGTAATTTAAATGAATTGTGATGCCAAAAGTTTGATAGTACAATGGACATGTTCCCATTATAAATTATCTAAGCTTTAATAATCAATTTCCATTTTGAAGAGTGCCAACGGTCTACGGGAGATAACCAATAAATTACACATTTCTTAACGATTTTATGAGTTAAATCCCATGGTTTATCCGAGAAGAACACCCTTAATTCATTGTATACCGTACCTGAGCATTCAGTAATTGTTTCTATTTTGTCCATTCTCCACTTTGTGCTTTGAATTGGAAATTGTTCGTCATCTTTACACACAAACACACATGGCGCTCTATTAAATCTAACTTAATTATCACAACTACTTGGAGTCCAATCGATTGGTAACGAATTATTGAACTAATTAGATCTATAAACCAAGTGGTTGGGTATTTGGTTCCATGTGAAGACCAGCCAGAATATTGGTCGGTCTACAAGCGGTTTGCGATTCTTCATCTGTAAGGTTATGAGGCAGCTTTGATATACATGTATATGTGCGTAGTAGACAGACAGTTAGGCTAAGTAAGTGGGTCGGTTTGAAGGTAGAAAAGTATGCCAGTAGGTAGGTAAAAGGCTAAGTAAGTGGGTCGGTTTGAAGGTAGAAAGGTATGCCAGTAGGTAGATAAATAAATGTAAATGTACAATGTTCCTGTGTAAGTGTTTAAAAATGAGCAGGTAGTAATAAGATTGTATAAGAAATGAAGAGAGAATTTTCTTGCCAAAGCGCTTCAGAGCTGGGTTATATCGTCTCGTGCAAATTTTCGGCGCTCTATACCCTCGATAAACTCTTGGCTGATGTTTGGTGGTGGTTTTTATAAGCTTTTCAACCTCCTATAGTGGTGGTTATCTCAGCTGTCCACAACCGTGGTAAAAAA
>JBCAUA010108526.1:0-10077 GCA_038406235.1 Peronia verruculata
TCTATCTATCTATCTATCTATCTATCTATCTATCTGTCTGTCTGTCTGTCTGTCTGTCTGTCTGTCTGTCTGTCTATTCTATTCATCTATCTGTCTGTCTGTCTGTCTGTCTGTCTGTCTATCTGTCTCGTCTGTTGCTGTGGTAGACGTAATCCCTCTTTGTCACTATCCCCAGTCGATACCACTTGACAGTTAACCTAACTAGCCAGATTAAAGTCACAGGGTGTCCAGCTCTAAGCTGCTATATGAACGTGGACAACCCTCGTGTCAACAGCTTAAGAGTGCTAGTAACAGCTCATCACCGAAACGACCGCATTTTGTTTGTTAGTGCACAAATACTATGAGTATGACTAATGCAAATTATTTACAGTGTTGTGAGTCTAGGTCGCGTGATTAAGCTGCTATATGACTAATTGTTTACTAGGTCAAAATGCATACTGTTCCCTGATAATTATTTAGTGTACTATCTATCTATCTGTCTGTCTGTCTGTCTGTCTGTCTGTCTGTCTGTCTAGCTATCTATCTACCTATCTGTCTGTCTGTCTGTCTGTCTGTCTACTACCCACTTATCTACCCACCCACCTACCTACCTACCTACTTGCTTGCTAACGTTTTATCTACCTACCCGCTGTGAAAGTAAAAAACCGTTATGTCACCAGCTTAAAGTTCAAGTCACAACCAATCACGGACATTCATTTTTACACCATGTGTTTGTTCTTTGCCTACATCTAGAATAACCAATGTAAAGCCCCCATAATGACCATATTATCTAACGAGAACATAACAGTGGTAGACTGCAATATTACACCCCATAACTCTCATTGAATATTCGTTGTTTTTTTTTTTTTGTTTTGTTTTGTTTTTTTCATCAAGCAATAGCCATTCAATCCTACAAAAATATTTCCAGTTTGATACCAGGCATTTGTGGGAATAGAAATTTAGAAGTTAGAACTTTTGCTTCGACAGCGACGTCTCCGCCCACTTTTAATTTTTTTTCATTCTTTTAGATTGCTCTTTCAAAGATGCTCTCCGGGCTCCTTTTATTTTCTTCTCCCTCCCCCCCCCCTTCTCTCTCTCTCTCTCTCTGTTATCTCTCTCTCTCTCTCTCTCTCTTTTTGTCTCAATTTACTCCTTCTCGTTTTCTGTCCCGCTGTTTGCTGTTAGTATACACTGCTCCTGCAAAAGTCGATATCACAGCAGCAGTACCACCAATCAGACATTGACTTAAAGTTCACACCGCTTTAATAAGGACGTATATATCAAAGTTAACCGGAGCATTGTCCTCACCAGTGTTCGTAATTGCAACAGCTTGGTTTTGCATATTAATAATGTGTATCGATGTCTCACGGCTTCAGGTTGTGTTCACACAAATATGACTGCTCAAAATCACCGTGTACTCTATAATATTTATCTACCATTATGGATGTCAAACCTCACACTTCTGTTACTAAGGAGTTTTTTGGTGTTTATTTTTCTCTCGAGGTTTCCTGTTCCCACCTGCAGGCGGTGAAAGCCCGTCATCGATGGGATATTTCCCATGGAATTCCATCCTCGACATTCGAGGGGTGACATCTCTTCTACCCCTCCTTGCTCCTGTCTTCTGTCCCGCTCTCTTTCCTCTCTTCTTCTTGACATGTAAACGTATCTTACCGTGTTGGGCACAGTACAGCCGTTAAACCACCAACACAAACAAACAAATAAACGTGTCTATTTTCTCACAGACACAAACATTTATTAGCTTCACTGATGTCTTCATTGACCTGACCTTATACTGGCCTGACGTTTCCAAATATTGAAGTCTGGAAAGGAGAGAGCTGAAGACTTGAATATATAAGATATGGAGTGGCCAACGTTCTGTACGGTTTATTTTTCACTGCAAGAGATACGGGAAAGGACAGGGAGAAAGGAGGAAGGGTGGGAACAGAGGAAAGTATTCAAAAGGAGACGCAATTTTTTGAAAAATTTACTTTTTATTTTCAATATACATCTTCGCTGATCCTGAGATGGTTAATGAATAGGACAGATGTGGGGAAGGAGATAAAACTAAAACAGTATCACTATTTGATATGTCTCCAAACTTCTCTTTCATATTAATCTGACAGAAGGGTATCAGGACGCCGCCAGATGGGTTCAATGTTTCTAAGTCTTATTATTACATGTATTATCTTTTCCGTTCTATTTTCGTTTTCAGCTGACTTCTTATCATAGGAGTTTAGGAGTAGGTCTAATGTCGCCCAAATTAAAACATAGCAGTTAGGAAGATTTATGTCAAAAGGACTATAAAGTTTATTCTTATTAAAATCGAGTATGATTTATGCCCTCAGTGATCTGTTATTGCTAAGAGCTCATTGCCACGATAAGGTCATCCTCTAGTGTGATCTATCGGCGACCTCGGCTTTCGTCCCGCCCTTAATTCATTACTTATCACACTGGAACATTAGGGCCTCTCAGTAGAGGACATGGCCTATTTGCCTTGGTAATGCAGCGTGCGATTGTGTCCCTTTCTGGCGTGCACGATCTCCACATCTGTTACGTAAAGCCTGCATCGATCGTGTGTTGTTTACATTGGAGTTTTGCCCAAACTGTTTCTCACACCTCGGCATTTGATAGCTGAGTTGTTTGTTTGTAAGAATGAAAACTTTTTCTCTGACTAGCCAGCTGACTGTATAGTTTTGTATGGATGAAGTAGAAAGCACTTATGGCACTTATGTATAGATTTGACCTTCCATCTACCGCTAATTTGAGAACAAAAAACATACACTATAAAATTTTTCTGTAGTTATAGAGCCCTTTGGTGTGAACTTACGATATATTTACTATATAATTTACTGGAAGATTTTTATTTATTTATTTATTTATTGCTGTAATTTTACGGCACATATTAGTCATTTTTTGGTGCCAATTTTTTCTCGATTTTGGCACCATGGCTTAAAAAGCATTTTTTAGAAGCGGTCAAATAAGTTCTTGTAATTTTCTGGCTTAACTTTGGCATTTCTTGGGTGCCAATGCATTGCCATATTTTCATATGAACGATTGTTCCAATGTAATATTAACAACGAGTAGCAGTGAAAGAGGCAATGTGTCATTCCTCTCTGAAAATGCAGTCCTATGTGAAAGCGGCGTAAGCTAAGCCGAATCAGAATTAACGTAAACAAAAAGACAACATTTGTCCGCTTAAGGACCGTGTCATGAGATCGTTACAAGTTCGTTATTCACACAGACATCAACTTTGTTTGTGGTATTTGGTGGACCATAGTCAATGTTGGTGGGAAGATTCGTTGTTATCTTGTGTTTACATGCAGTTTTTAATAATTTCTTGGACCGACTTCATTTGTTAGCTCAAGCGAGTGTCTTCCTAGGCTGTATTCATCTTGTATTCCGTTTAAAATCTAAAATCGAAGTGGAGGATTTTAGATGGCATTTCTTAGTATAGTTGGAGTACACTGATGATTTGATATAAAAGTTAGTGAGGTGAAAATGTGATTGTTCGTATCCTTTCAACTGTCAGAGATTTTGCCTTTCTAACTCATAAGTGGGCCTTTCATGTTGTCCACCTGGGGGACAGAATATACATATATGTATGTATATGTCTGCGTGTGTGCGTGCGTGTGTGCATGCGTGTGTGTTAAATGATTATACAGCTTCGTCAACTATGAACGATTTTTTTTTCTCTGAATAACGAGCTAAGTTTATCATATCACTTTTCGCATCTTATCCAGACTTAGCATAAGATTGAAATGAAGACCGCATAGAATCAACAGATCTATGATTACACAGATAAGATATTGATAAATATATGTCTATCTATCTAACTACTTGCGTGCCTTCCTGCCTGTTTTGCCTATCGACCTACCTACCGATTTAAGTATCTTGTTTCATTCATACTTGTATGCATACGCGTAAAAGCGTACATATGATCATTCGTACATGCATTCATACTTGTATGCATGGATACGTACATACATACATACATACATACATACATACATAAATACATACATACATACATACATACATACATACATACATACATAC
The DNA here is from genome assembly GCA_038406235.1 of Peronia verruculata. Taxonomy (NCBI): domain Eukaryota; kingdom Metazoa; phylum Mollusca; class Gastropoda; order Systellommatophora; family Onchidiidae; genus Peronia; species Peronia verruculata. The sequence goes on from JBCAUA010108526.1 coordinate 4,036, forward strand.
ATACATACATACATACATACATACATACATTCACACAGAGATAGTGAATGAAAAAGATAAAGATAGAGAGACAGCTATAGAGACAGAAGAAGATAACGCGTGTTTGTCTAGCATTTGTTTGGACGCACGTATGTGTGGCAGAGGAAGAGAATGAAAATGATAATAGCTCATGATATAACCAAATTGTCGTAGTCAAGCAATTACGTTCACCATATCGCCATGGTAATGCAGGTTATACTAATGTGTGTGTTATGAAACTGCGGAAAACCTGATTAATTGTTGGAGGTCAAAGTACTAAATAGTTAACAGATACCCCATGGTGATATCGTATAGGTTCCGTCGTGTTCTGACGAATATGGCAGGTAATAAATCTACTCATCATTATAAATTCTGCAGGAAAGGATATGTTAATTAAATAATTGGCATGTCTGACAAGAGTACATGTAATTTGTTTGCAACCCATTTCTGTGATCAGTTGTATTGCTAATCTCAATTTTCACTATTACTGAAGTCGTTTTTTTCTGTATAGTAACTGCTGTGCTTTTGTTTTTATATCCAGACAATTAAAAGCTTTCTATTATTCTGTAATATCATGATTTATAAATGGCGGAAAATTTCAGTTAGACAATTCTTAATCTATTATATTGTTACATATTCAACATTTTTAGACGAAGTTTAGAGTCATAAGAAATATGAAAAATATTATAGGAATTAAGTGTTAGCCCGAGCCTTATGGTATAGATTTTAAACGTATTTAATTTATTTAAAATAATGCAACTGTAATGTTCTTTTAATCCCCATAACTTACGGAAATAAGAGCACTCTCAGGTTAGTTTTCTACTGAAAAAAAAGGAGAAATGATAGCACAGGAGTTTTTTCAGAATAGTCGTGATCAGACCTGAGTGTTTGTCACACAAAATATGTGGTCAGATGTCGGTATTTTCAGATCACTGTGACATTGTTGGAGATGTTATTATTAATAAAATTCAATCATCTCATAATTGAACAATGTGTTACATAATATTTTGTTCTAACTTCAGATACTGCAATAGGCCATGCTCATCATACTTACTTTGACAATTTGCCTTTTTTCCATACAGATGAATTATTTCTTTACTGTCTAAATGTCATGGTTACTCCCCTCTTCTATTTTATAATATTTCTGTTTTCATAGTATCACCGACGTTGTATGCGATTGTTGGCATTTGATATTGCATATCGTTATTGATGTTTCATGGTTTAATTTTCACACCATAAAAGGTGTTGTAAACGTTCATTATTGCTATTAAGTATTGCCTTTCATTATTTCTATTTTATATATCGGTTTTCATACCATCAGTATTTTTTTTTCAATTGTTGATTTCTTTTAGCAGAACACCAGACACTGACCTCAATAACTAGTTGCTCCCATGAATAATTGAAAAGCAAATTGATGATGTGATCGTTCAGATTTTGGTACCACCGACGTTGTTACATTTTCCTATCCTGCTCACGATCTACGCACTCCCGCCTGTAGGGGGAAGGGAGGGGGGTTGACCATTACTGCAAAAACTACTACTATCTGACCACAGTCAATTATTCATGGGTCATAGAGGGCAATTAAATCCTGCCGCACTTATCAATCACCGTATGACTCTTCCTCTACAATCATCTATCGATCCGTCCTCCTACAGGGCCGCAGAAGAGGCTAACCAGTTTGTTCGATGTGATTCATTTGACACATAGAGTTTCAATTTGTTAACATTATTCAAAAAGATAGAGGCTTGTTAGGGGCGGTGTGTGTGTGTATGTGTGTGTATGTGTGTGTGTGATTGTGTGTGTGTGTGTGTGTGTGTGTGTGTAAACATTTATTTATTGTTGTTTCAATGAACTCCGTACAGATAGGACCTGTCAATCTTATTAACACTCTTTCAATAAAATGATCTATCTTTAATTTTTTCTGTTACAGGACCATGTAGGCTCCTTCTGTCTCGGGAGACAATGACCGAGGCCTAAAAAAGTTCCTCCAGTCCCGAAGAAGAGCACCGTCTGGAGTGTCTCAGAGATCCAATCCGTGAAAGGCAATATTCGCAATGTCTTCCTTTTTGCAGACCAAGTTTTTGGCTTGGTCTCATTGTCTCTCGTTACTGTCTCTTCTTCTGTCCTTTATTATTAAGAGCCTTTTAGCGAATTTCCTTCCGTACTGTGCTCCACAACCCACTGTGACTGTGTGCAAGCACTTCCCAGGTGCCTGTATGGAGCTATCTCTGTAACCTCCATATCAGGTTTGCGCACTATCTTGAAATACAGTGCTGGACATCCTGGGATGGTGTCTCGTTGCCAGTTAACCTATTTAGAATGCATTTGATAGTCTCGCTGCCTTCATTCGGTGCAAGTAGCTTATCCAAAGGAGTCGACGTTGACTGAAAGAGTGTAACTTTGCTGAATGAGTCCACGTCTTCGAGAACAGATGTCTTGGTGATATTGTGCCCCCAGACAATGCACAGAAGAAGCTGATGTGGTAGTTCGATGTAAAATGGTTGACAATGACAATTTCCATTGCTGTTGATTGTATTTAGGCAAAATTGGGACATGCTGTGGACAGAGTTCTGTAAATCTTTTCGAAAAATACCATGAATTATTTCATTTTTTAAAATTGCTTCCCTCTAATTTGAACATGCCCAAAGCGATAGAAACGATTAAAATCATCACCCTCCCTTCCCCCCCCCCCCCGAGGTTTCCAAAATGACTCCCCTTTAACTTGCGTCTCTCATAAACTTTTTGACCGATAGAAATTATATGACAGATGACCAAATCAGTGCTGATGACAGACTTATCATAAACTTTTTGACCGATAGAAATTATATGATGGATGACCAAATCAGTGCTGAGGACAGACTTATCATAAACTTTTTGACCGATAGAAATTATATGACGGATGACCAAATCAGTGCTGATGACAGACTTATCATAAACTTTTTGACCGATAGAAATTATATGACGGATGACCAAATCAGTGCTGAGGACAGACTTATCATTCAAGGCAAACAGGTCTGTTGTGTCAGAAAAAGAAAAAAAGCAGCCTGAGACCAGACCATTCCATGTATAACTCTGTCCAATAAGTCCCGGAGACTACTGTTAGTTACTTAGATTCAGTAAATTGAAAGTCTCACTCTTTGATTATAATGACCAGTCGATGAACTCGTGAAGAAAGAGATCGAGAACCCAAAAGTCATGGCAAATGCATTAAGATATTTAATTAATCCTTGATTAGGCTACGAGAAATCACAAACAACAATAACAATAAGAAAAGTAATAAGTAATAATAAATGATGTGAACAGTGCAGATTCTTATCTCACATAAAGCATTTAATACTGCTAGCTTTCTTTTCAGGCGGAAATTCAGGAACGATATACTTCTTTGAACTGCCTCATCAGGAGTACCTTGGTAAACTATGATTCTCGTTCGTTGCCTTTTGTGAGGATCCATCAGCATTCCATCGAAGTGTGAATGAACTGTGGCAAAGATTTTGCTCGTCCCAAAGAATGCACTGCTATTCTCAATTAACGCAAGGTAGCACCAATATGGCTGTTACTGGACATCACTTGCACTGCCAACCAGTTAGAACATGATCTATTCTGAACTTCAGGGCCTCAGATGTCTCAAAAGTTGGCATAATCACTGCATAACTCGATGTAGTGCTAGAGAAATAAAAAACATGCAATTGTTAACAGCCACTACAATGTATTGTATGATTGTTCATTTCACTTTGTTATCTTGTTCAGGCAGCTAAGGTCGGGAACTTTAATAACCTTGAATTTTTGTTTTCACTATTTTAGATAACGATTTAAAGGTAATGTTGCTTAGTAACAATTAAAAAGATTGCTTTAATGTGTATGCTGAGAAACTATACATATAGTATTACATGACACAGTAGACTAAACTGGAAATAAAAAGAATAGGAGCGCTGGGAAGATTGGGGTGAAATGCATTTTAGCGAAGAAGGAAGACGGCGCCCATATCAGTCTGAGAAATTGAGATGTGATTTCTTCTGACTCACATAATCGATTAACTATACTTTATGCAATTTCTTCTGTCAGGGATTTTCGCCACCTGTGATGAGGTAAATGCTTTTAAAAGGAAATGCCAAGAAGACTTATGACAGTACCCATCTCTTAAAGATTCCAAGAATCCCGTCAAGTTCTGCTACTGAAAACAACTCGTTAATAAACCATACCTCTCTCATTCTGTGCTGTAAATGGCTGCCAACTCTCACCACTAGGTCAGAGAAGGATGGTCGTAGCTGTGGTTCAGCCTGCCAACTCTCTAGCATTATCTTGTAACTGAAATAGTATGGAGGAAAAGATAACAGACGCATTGTCCTGGAGATACCTACATTGAAATCCACCGGCCTAGCTAAAACTGTGGTGCAAGGAACAATAGATGTGAAGTGAGAAAGGAAGACAAAAATGGCGCAACAGCATTCAGGAATAGACAAAGAGAATAATATGTGTGGAGATCTGGGCCATAGCCCAGAACCGGGAAGGATGGAGAAGAGTGGTGAATAACTCATCAGCAGGTGCTTCATGACTCCAGACAGAGTTGAAGGCTGAGAAGAGGAAGAGGAGAGTAAACTCCTGAACGAAAAAAGAAAATTGTCATGGGCACAGAGATTGGGGTTGTGAGAGTGATATTATAAAAATTGATATTTCTTCATCCTTTTTCTTGTTTCCTGAACGAAACCCAACCAGTTTGGCATTGAGTGCAGACAAATGATAAATATTTCAGCAATGATTCGGAATTCAAATGAAACACATATCTGCTGTAATAACTTTCTAAAGAACTATTAATATCGCTTTCCAGTGTTCAATAATATGGGAGGTAAAATACACAAAAATAACGATACATACAGAGCAAACAAATATGAAGAAACAAGGAATATGGCGGGTAGAAATGTGAAGGGAGCAATGAAGAGGAGAGCTAGAAGGAAGACAAAACGGAAATTCTGAAAGAAAAAAAAAAATAAGTAAACGTCAGACAGGAAGGTACAACGTTATTCAGTGTTTCGTCATCTTAACATTGTATAGGACAGGTCAACATTATAGCGTGAATCAAGAGTGATACTCCAACTGATCGAAGAGGTGGTGGATAATATCTGTCCCTGCTAGGTTTATACATTTTACAGCTAAATTAGGAAGCAAGACCTGGGGACTACAAAGGAGAGGAAGACGGAGAAATATTTAAAGGGAAAAAAAGGTTAAAAATAAAGGAGAAGAGGAAAGTTCCCGCACTGGAAACAATGCTCATGGCACTCGATTGGCAAGATGGCAGGTTTACCATCGTTGCCGGATAAAGCTGGTAAACACAACAATCTGTTCTTCCTTAGTTATTCCATTGTCCATTCCAGACGCCACTCGTCTGTAATACAGCAATAGTCATTGATTCTATAGAAGAAGTGGGGGTAAATATTTGATTGGTGCAACTGAAGGGACTTAATCAGTGTGCATTCGATTTGTGATTCATAAAGAACGATGGACGAGCTCTAAGAAGATGTATGTGTGTGTGTAGGGCAAAAAGTCAAAGGAAGAGAGGGATGTGATCAACAAGTTAGCGTTTGCCTGTTGATGGCAGTATGAAAGTGTCTCGGGTTCGAATCTTACTTGCTAATGGGAAATATTAGAACCTGCTTTTTTCAGTGACTTAATGGTACTCCGGCTTCTTGATGAGGGAAACCATCGAGCCTTCTGGGATAACGATATTACGCACGTCAAAGAATCTTTGGCAGTTAATGTCAAATGAAGAATACATGGAAACGCCACAGCTATAATATGCTGTATTTAGGACAATTCAATTCTGGGGCGACGACTATTCTGGCAAAAAATTCCAAATTCCAAATTTTTATATCAAAATATTTTCTGACCTATTTGGGTAAGCACTCAAAACCGACAGAATTTTGCTCTTAGGTTTTCAATACCGCTTATAATGCTTGCAACAACAACAACAACAACAACAACAACAACAACAACAACAACAACAACAACAACAACAACAACAACAACAAC
>JBCAUA010108537.1:0-10077 GCA_038406235.1 Peronia verruculata
GATAGATAGATAGATAGATAGATAGATAGATAGATAGATAGATAGATAGATAGATAGATAGATAGATAGATAGCGCGTCTAAGGTTACATGTCTGTAAGCTATATGAAATATTTCATGACCAGAATGCTTTTACCGCGATTACATTTCTCACCCCCCTTTTTTTTCCCCTCCCCTGCTTCCCTCTAGTCCGACTCTAGTATACTATTACGACGGATGATCTTTGACGACATAACCACCCTTAGGAAGTTGAACAACATACCAATACCTAAACAAATAATCTTTGTGGGGAATATTCAAAGTCAACCTTTGTGCTGCGTGTATTGCGGTGGACAGATTCGGAGAGACCAGAATGCAGTGCTTGCTATTTATTACATAATATATGTAGCCTACTGTTTCAATCCTAAAGAAATTGGATTGTCGAGCTCTACCACAGTAGTGTGATGAGCCTTTGAAATTAGGAAGTTCTGCCCGGATAGCGGCGTCTTCGCCTACTCACCAACCGATTTCTATATCATATTCTGTATATGCTTTTATATAATTTTAGACACATGCGGGCTGCTTTCTCAATGGATCCGTGTGTTGTTGTTGCTTTTTTCCAAAAACTCCCCAGGGTATTCTAAAGTGCATAATGTACGCCTATTTTCACCCTTATTCGTGAAGGCTAGACTTTGGCCTTCCCTACCCTTGAAGCCAGGGAACCGGCGAGTCACTGAAAAAAGCAAACAGATTCCATGCCCAGGCCGGATTTGAATCCGCGAAGTCTTCGCCTAGCAAACGCTAACTCCTCAGCCACAACCGTTCCCTGTGGTTGCGACTGGTGATATACAGGACAGCAAACAGCGACAACAACAATAAAATATTTCACTGTGTTAAGGTAGAGATATAGGAGCCATTCGTTAACTATTTGGGACGTTGCAAAACGTACTTCATCTATAGCTATGGCTCTTTCCATCTATGCAGAATATTGAAATAGTTCGTAGGCTATTCTGCATTACCGTCGTGGCAATTACTTAATTAATATGGATGTCCTCTCCTGCTCCTGCAGCGGCTTTCCTTACTGAAACTACCAATGTTTGGCCCATAGAGCTTGGCCCATAGTATATCTGCAGGTGAGGGACAAAATAGTTGTGTTGGTCTCATTTTTTTCTCTTCTTTGTGATCGTCAGCTTTTTGTCGAATTGGGACAGATCAATGGAGACAGATATGGACCAGACAGATCAAGCTTCAACTGTTTTGGTCCCCGTCCCCTGGTTTGAAGGTCGATGGTGAATCTTTTCAGTCTGGTTTGCAATCATCTTAGGATCACAGAATCTCAAAATTATACCGAAGTCTGTTGTAAGCTTGATAAAAACCCCAGTACAAATAAGAATAGGGTGGAATGTTTTTTTAAGGTGTAGGATACTCTAATTTTCTATCATGCAATATCGTCCTGAGTTATAAAAATAAAAATAATAATTAAAAAAAAAAAACACTCGAACATGACATGACATTAAAGAAATGGAAATTCTAAACCGATGACCGTCCCACAATATTACACCGCAATAATATCTGTCTCAAGTTTGTGAGATAACGTTAACTGTGTAAAATCTTGCTATATTTGTACTATTGCCATTCGTTAGAATCTAAAAACTACGGTGTCGCTATATTTTTCAGCGGGTCTTTCTTCTTTTGTCTCTTTGCCCCAGTCTAAGGCAAGTGACTCCTCAAGCTGGGGACCATCTTGCAGTACGGCCTGCCTCCATGATCCAATACAAGCGCTCAGACGTAATGGTTTCCTCTCCTGTTACGGTCAGATTCCAAGACCTTTTGGTCTCTTTTGCTTATCTCTTTGCCGAGAGGCTGTAGATAGCATGTCTGTGAGACGTTCTTCCTGCACTAACTCTGCACAGACAAGAAAAGCCTTTGCAATTCGGTCGTCATTCATTGCTAATGTCCATGCACACGGCAGCAGACGCTCGAGGGTCCTGTGTGGTGATATTTCCAAAAGTAATTCTTTTTTATTAATGGGATCCGTCTAGGATGGTACCCAGTGCCTGTTCGTTAGAGCACGTATATGTGCGTAGGGAAAAAGAATAGGAGGGAATGACGGGGACGAAAGGGGGGGGGGAGGAGAGAAAAGACAGAGGAACAGAGAGCTCAGCTTAGCTCCGATCAATACAAGCCGGCCCGAGGTGTGAGCGAAGCCTGATCAGGAGGGCAGCATTGGCTATCTTTGGTTACGTCGGTCTTTTCATGAGATGATTGGTTGAACAAATGATCGCATAATGGCAACAGCGCAGTTGCTCAAGAACTGGGCATTGATCTGAGCAAATCGGCCGGGCTGGTTAGCTGAAGACTTGGGGTGGGGAGGAGGGGAGGAGAACAAACTAACAAACTGAGCACTTGGATGAATAAATTCATTTTAGACAAAGGATTAAAACTAATGTGGCCTGTGAACAATTATACGAGTCCATTACAAATAATGCAACCACACATTTTATTGACTAACCGAAGAATTCGTTTGCTACAAACTACACTTCAGCTATTGCAATCTCATTCCAAACACTGTTCCCCAGGTCAACCCCTGCCCTTAAACCCCGACTCTTTTCTGTTGAGGGTGGCATTGCCATGACATGCCCGAAATACTTGCTTCTTTGACACCCCATGAAGTAGGTCCCTGCATCTGCCAAACCACTTCAATTCTATGGTCAGTCTGTTCCATCACTACCATCGTCCAGGCTGAAATCACCAGAACCTCTTCTTTTTATAACGAACGTTTATGAAAGACTGCTCGGCCACTGTGATATGGGGAGTAGCTCTGCAATACGGCCAACTTTAAAGATCAAACAAGCTAGCCAAAACAGTACCACGAGGCACAGTGCAAGGAGCGAGAAGATGAAGACGTCAGAGGAAGAAGTGGGGTGTTAACATCGGAGAGTGGACGGGAGCCAGCTTTGTCACAACCCAGATCCAGATCGGAGACCGGCAGAGATGGAGGGAGCTCTGCTGTCAAGACAAGCATCCTCAGTATTATTCCCGACGACCTTAAGGTTACGGCACCCCTTAGCCGTAAGCGTGGATCTAACTCCAGCAGTTTATTTTCTGCTTTAATTTACCCCTCAGTTAATATTGTGGAATTATTAGTATGAGTAACCCGATGTGTCAATCCAACTTATGAATTCTCTTATAAGTAACTTGGGATGGAAAAATTAACCCCCCCCCCCCCAAACACACACAGCTGGCTCTGAGAATTTAGACCAGAGAATTGTCTTTCGTTATCCATCCGTTTGAAAGGAAGGAAGAATTAGTGTTTCAACGAGGAGTCTTCAGTTTGCCCAATAAGAATATAGCAAATTCTGGGTTCTTGGAATTCCGGTTTCCTACGCTGATAACACCTCAAAATCTTACCAAGCTTTGTTGAAGCTTTCTGAAATCTCACCTCATCTGAGGGGATGATGTTATCATTGTACTTATTGACAGATCGCTGCCATTTCTAGTGCTGCAAACACCTTCGATCTCTTCGACCCAAAGTCCCTAATAGGTAGAAATTCCCAAATGGGGCAGAAATAACTGATCCGCGTCAGTGTTGCGCAAACACAATTTTCAATTGGAATATCACGATCGGCGTCTTCCTCGTGACAAGAGCCTGCCATCTTCACACGTGCGGCGTGCAAACAGGGGACTGGATTTAACCCTAGAAGTGTCGAGGGACTTGTGTGATCAAAGTCTTGGTCATTCTCTACAAAACATACATTATGGCAAGAAAGTATGCAGCTTTTATGATCTTTAGACGAACCTCCCATTTCTGAGACATAAATACATGTCATGACAGAAATCGTGGCGAAGACTTAGGATATTTTCACGAACAGTTTTAAGCTCAACTTTGAAGCGAGTGAAACATTCGTCTGACGAAATACCCAACACAAAACTGAAAGAGTGAGTGAAACTCGGGCGCCCACACAGAAAACATAACAACAACAACAACATCATGATCAACAAACCCTGTCATGTTCAAAAGTGAACATGGGTCGATAATTGTGATTGAACTTCAGACAGACGGCGAGAGAGTTCGATCGGCAGCCCAAAAACAGAGACGAGAAGAGATGGGACTGTTATAACCAGACATACATCAAGTAACACCGTGACAATCTTCTGATCGCAATTTTGGTCAGGCATCGTATGGGCAAATTGGATAGACAGGCGTTAGATGAATACACGTAAGACGACAGAGTGACAGGCAGCCAGATACAGACAGATAAATGGATAGATACACAGACTGACAGACAGATAGACAGACAGAAAAACAAACAGATAGACAGACAAGCAGATAGATAGATAGATAGATAGACAGACAGACAGACAGACAGATACATACATACATACATACATACATACATACATACATACATACATACATACATACATACATACATACATACATACGTACATACGTACATACATACACACATGTCAGTTAACTGATCAATTAACTAATTTACTGACATTCATACGGATTACAAAAATGGCATCTAGTCTTCTTGTACAAAAATGTGATCTACTTCCAGTCTCTAAGGTGAGCTGTTTCAAGATTCTATAACAGTGCAACAAGAATGGTTCAGTGAGCCTCAGCCTGTTCAAAAAAATAATTTATAGACTTAACCCCGACTGTACACTTTTCTCGTCCTGTAAGACCAACCCACCCACTATGAATATGGAGTGAAAGGCAGAATGCCACAGTGATTTTGCCGGGACGCCATAAATACATCTAGAACACAAACGCCCACGCTTGTCTGCATCACAGCAAAAGAAAAAGGTAGCCCAAAAAAAGTAATACCAAGAACTCCGCAATCAGCACGATCGGCTGGCCATTTCGATCTCGCCAGTCGTGTTAGGATTATGTTCTGTTATGCCGATATAGAAGATCGGCTGAAGTTGGCCAGAGATCGCCGCGAATGACTGAAAAGTCCTAACTGGGCTGATCTAACCTTCTAAAACAAAACTGCTTTTCTCATCAGTTTGATAACGATGACTGATAACGTTACTGTAACTATACCAGTGAATCCCACGTTATTGTTCCTGTGACTCTTTGTTGAAAATCTTGAAAGCCATGCGTCATCATCTTCAAAAAATTTACTTTTTATTTTCTGTGATGGAGAGGGAATGAAATCCTGTGATTATTTATTAATGCCATCAAATGAAATTGAGCAGCTGTAACGCATGTTTTTTTTTTTTTTTTTATCGAAGGAAAACAAATAAATAAATACGTAAGAACATAATAAAAAAAAAAAAATTAATTGATGGATTGAAATCAATTTTATCCCAAGCCACTTTTAGCACAGCAACGCGGGGCTCCTGAATAGTGAATAACAAGGTTCTGCAACTCCTCTAGGAGTCATGACCCGCCGGTTCTGAATCCCTGCCCTATACAAACAGGCCTGTATCTTTCAACAACCTAAAAGACAATGCATTGCATTGCTTCAGTCTTTATAAATAACTGCATTTTAATCGCCATGTGGAGACATCGTAAAACTAAATCTCGGTCTTCTACAAAGAGAATGTTTTTAGAGGAGAGTGCAATTTGAGCATTGGTATCCCAGCAGAATGACATTGTAAATACTTCTGTTCAATGTGCTCCGTGTAGTTCAAGTATCTTGTTCAGGATTCATTAATTTATTTATTCAAAATAAATAAACTAACAGGAACCCTAATGGTGGACTCACATTCGAACAGTTATGGGCGAACGCAGCGCACTAGCAAAACACGACGGACAAAACGCTCAGATGTGGACATGTTTTTTTTTAGTTGTTTTTATTGTTCCCCGTACCGGCCGCACAGACCGAACATGTCCCGGACGCGGCGGAAAAGTGGGAGTGTCTACCGCACATTTATATTTCGCTACATTCGTCCTCAAGTGTGTACCGTTGCTCGAATAACTGCTCGCTGAAAATGGAAGGGGAAAAGGAAAAATGTTTATCTTTGATTGACGAGTATGAAAAATTCTCTGAATTTTGGAATTATGGGCATGGGCTTTATTATAACAAGTCTCGAAAATATGAATGCTGGACTTTTGGTTGCCAATGCTCTGAGCAGCCTTTGATTTGTTTTCTCTTCTTTTCCTGTTTTTTTTTTTTTGTCTTGCTCTTAATTTAAGCCAACTTTCTGGCGGGCTGCGGCCTACGCGGGGAACAACAAAAGCAACTCAAAACGTACGTTCACATCATCTGAGCATTTTACTAGTGCGCAGTGCTCGCCGAAAACTGCTCAAGTGTGTACCCGCCACAATAACGATCGGTAGTTTAATGATCTGGATTTGATGTATTGCTTGCTCGACGGAGACCATAGCTATTGTAAACGACAGTCTACTGATCTCACATTCTACCCTACTGACATTTTGCTTATTTTGTCCCTCCCCCCCCCCTTTCCTTAAATAGAAGAGGGAATGAGATGGAAGGGTGGGGTGGGGTGAGGTGGCTAGGGGATCGGGTGAAGCTGAGGGGTGGGCCAGAAGGGTCTGTGAGATCAAGCGCTGCATGAGCGGGGACACCTACGCACTAGGTTCAGATCGGCCCATTGTCTGTTAGAGCAGCACAGTGTGCAACGGACACTGTCTGATCGGTTACCTCCCACGGATCTGCTGTTTTCTTCTTTTTTCTCTTCAACGTATCATTTTTTACAAAAACTGACATTCGCGGCACCATTCTTCTTGGTCAGAGTGTGATCCAATCATTCCGTGGGCGGTGTTTCCTGTGTGAGTAAAGGCCGTCTCTATTTGAGGCTTTTCTTTTCTTTCTTCAATTCCAGAATATCGCACTATTAACCTACAGAGACTGAAAAAAACTGACATTGTCGGCACGATTCTTCTTGGTTAGAGTATGATCCAAACATTCCGTGGACGGTTTTTCCTATGTGAGTAAAGGTCGTCTCTATCTGAGGCTTCTTTCTTTCTTTCTTTTCTTTTTACATGTTTTCAATGTAGTTATAATCATCCATGGTGATACTGGATGCCAGTGATTCCGCTGTTGCCTGATGCAGCCTGGTGTGACAGACAGCTACCACAACCGGTTATCATCGCCTGTTACAGGCTGCAGTTACAAACTGTTTTGACAAAGTAAAGTATATTTTCACAATCTGTTGTCAAAAAAGTATTGTCGCAGATTTTGATTACAGACTCTTATCATATTAAACTACTGCCAGAGAATGGTCTCACTGTTGAATAATTTTTATTTTTTTTTATTACAACATGTTTTCATTGACTGTCCAAAACATAAACTATTATTTCAGACTGATATCACAAACTGTTATCACAACCTGTTGTGACAAACTGGGATGCCTGACCGGCTCAGGCCATGCATGGCATCCACTGCCATGCCTCTCTCTCTCTCTTTCTCTCTCTCTCTCTCTTTCTCCTTTCCATTTTAGGCCGGCCTACTATAGCAAACTGTCAGTTAGATGTTAGTTTCATCGATCTTTTTCTATAAGGCTGTCTGTCATTTCAAACTTTCACTCGACCAAACCCTCGATTCCGGTTGAGCCCGGACACTGACACATCCTCTTAACGTCAGAGACCAAGCATGAAATTGGTGACAGAAAGAAAAAAAAAACTTCCTCTGGGAACTTGTACAAGCATGGGCGGATCTATTGTGAGTCTGATAATATCTAACTTAAAATCCAGTAATCATAAAGAGGATTCTGAGGCAACTGTCTGTCTCATTACTTATTTTATCTGGTTGTCTGTCTGTCTGTCTGTGTCCGTCTTCCTATCTACTGAATGTTGCCCTACTGTCACTGGTCACGAAGGAATGTCCAAAAACAGCCTGAAGGCATACTACCAAAAATATGGATCCGACACTGCCTACACACAAAATATAATCTCTTTCCCTTTCACGATCCACTTTTCATTTCCGTTTGTCTCTACCTTTCCCGTCTTTTCTTTTTTTTTGTCTAGGACGGGTCAGCACGATCCGTGAGCACTCATACAATGAGACAAGAACAATTGTTGGCCACAGGATTGAGAGAAGCTATTTAACCTGGTCTACCCACTTAGGCCTAACGAGTCAGGTGATTGCTTTGCACGTCCTGAGTCCCGAGGTCAAAATTGCAGCAAACTATCCATCAGAAACAAATTTCGCGTTTGTGTGTGTGTATGTGTGTGTGTGCGCGCGCACGCGCGCGCGTGTAATAATACTAGTAATGAAAGAGTGGAGGTAAATAAAATCATATTAAATGTCATCGTTATTATCTTATACTAATATCTTGCATTCCAGACTCAGATCGACAATTTAGTCAGCACACAAACAATAAACAGATGGCAAATAGATTACGCTCTATTTAAATAATATGGTGAAGCTGATGAAAATATTGGGAGTCCCAAATAATTCTTAAGCAAGTTTCGGTCATTGTCAATCAGAGCAACCAACAACAATATTTATCATAATCATTTTACGAATTTTTCTTTTCACAAACACATTATCCGTTTTGAAATCTGCTGTCTCTCTAAGAGCAAAAACATATTTTCTGATTGTTAAAGCATATAATAATTTCATAGCCATGCACAAAATTCCAGCTGCACTCTCTCCTACGCCAGGACTAACGCCATTTCCCATGTTCATATCACTACGCACAATCACGGTCATCAGCTGCAGGACAAAGTCACAAACCAAGACTGGAAAATGCTGACTTGGCAAATATGGAATCGTTGCCACTGAAAGCCCAGATACGATGGATTGGGCTTGACATCAAAATAGACGACTGCCACATTCCAAAAGGGCTCATGCACACTGAGCTTAAGGAAGTTCATAGAGACGAGGAACTCAAATTGCGGTAGAAAGTCACGTATAAAAACTATCTCCGATGATGCAGTTTGAGCTACAGGAACTCGGGGTCTCCGCATCTTGGCGGACTCTCACAGCCCCAAGGCAAGGCCTGTTTTCACAAGGGACAGACAATTATATAATAATGGCCACCGCCATGGAGAAAAGGCACAAGCCCTCGTCCTCAACAACCCATACTGTGACACTTATGGACACGTATGTACTTTCAATTTTGGACAGCGGAACCACATGCGCTCCCATCGCTGACAAACATCGCCGTCATCGTTCGGCTCCCGGCGGAAAACCAACGTCATATCACAACACAGCTTGCGCTAAAAACTTTACAGACTAGATCTATGATGAGCTAGATCAATGCTATGTGGTCAAAATGTGAAACATTTTGCGTCTCTGTCAGTCTCGGCTCCGTTTATTTCTCCAGCGAGATCGGAAATAAAAAGGTGACATAGCATTATTAGACATGAGCAAGCATGAAATCGAACTATAGCGGGTCGGATAAGGATATACATGTGCCGAATTGCATCTCTTCAGTGTTACTTTGCAGTTTGGAGGCGGGAATGACATAACAGGGTGACTAGACGGAGCAGATACTGAAACATAATGGAGACGGACGCAATGTGTTAGTACACTAAATATGAACACAGTAAAACTGCATAATAATTTTTACTAAGACTTGTTCCTTCACAGCACAAAAAAAAAGTTCAAGTGAAACAACACTCAACTCCGCTCTCATATTACTTGCGCCGATTGAATCTGACTACAGGAACCTCTTCTTCCTCTCCTTTTCTTCCTCCAGCCTTTTCATCTCTCCTCCTTCTCTTCTCCTTTTCGTCATTTCTCACGGGTTCAGTGAGAATATTGAAAATCAATTGCGAGCCAAAACAACCCCACAACACTCCAAACCAGGATTTCTGAACTAGGAGAGGGAATAGTGTGACCTGGGATTGTGCGGGACATTTCATGAGTTCCTTGAACAGTCCTCTTCCAAACAAACGCCATCAGGTGAAATAACGACTTTCGCTTGCGTTCTCGTCTAAAACTGCTGAACATTCAGCTGGGGCAGGTGATCAATCACTCTCTGCCCTTGATTTCTGCTACTAATATCCAAGATCTGTCAAAGATCATTGTAGCGTTTCTCACTCTCAGTTGAGACAAATGAACAAAGGTAATCTTATTAGTTTTTTTTTTTTTTTTCCTTCTGATAATAACTGAAACGTTATTCCAAACACAGACATTTCACCCACACTTTCCCGAAATTTAACTCTGTTA
>JBCAUA010108559.1:0-10077 GCA_038406235.1 Peronia verruculata
CAGACAGCGGTGGACAGCCTTGGAAAGAATGTAGTTTGGATTCTGCGAAAAACGACAGCGCTGCTCCTCACTGCCGCACGCTCAAGGACAGCTTTGTTTATGTGATACGCAACGCTTTTTTATATGGAATTCTTCTAATTTGACGGCCTCGGGCAGTGCGCTATGGCGGGCATGGGCGAACGGTTTTCCCTGCTGAACGTCGTCATTCTGCCTATTATTGTACAGAATCTGCCACGAAGGCCGTGGGTTCTTTACTGTTATAGAAAGAATATCACAATGTGTTTCTAAATGGTTGTGAGGCTTGCATAGTTTGATTTGCTACGAATGATTTCCTCTTGTAAGCAAAATCTGCACTAACAATAATATATAATTATCAGCAAACAGATTAGTTACAACATGTCTGTTGTCAGCTCAGCCTCAGTAACGGGAAATAGCCAAGCTGACGTGCTGACAAACGCAGGTGTTAATGATGTTGATCTGACTGGAGTTTTAGCGGTGAACTGACATCTCATTGACCACTGTGCTGTTGGTGTGTCTGCAGTTACTTCAGCCCCCTCCCCCCTCCCCACACACACTTCCCTCCAGTCCGAGCTAGGAAAGTCGCGTTCTCATACAGGACACATGGCGAGTGGAGATCTATACTGGTCTTACTTGATTTTCCTCACTCTCGTTTTGCTAAAGTCTCGCTTTGTGCTGGCTCGTCCTTCATTATCCCACAGGGAAATGAACTAAAATATAAATGCAAATATGTCCAACATGAAGTTATATCAGTAAGCAAACAGCTCACTCGAAACTTGACCTCGATGGCCGATATACTGTTTGCATTTTGACTGTTTGAAATACTCTTATCTTCTGTGTGAATTTGTTTGCCACTATGTTTCCACTATCTGCAGCCACGGTGCGGTTATTTTAGCAATGGCGGTTCTTTTGTGGAGCTTTTGGTAAGTGATTGAAAAAAGAAACTAGTATTGGTGTCCTCCAGGTTCCTTTCTTGATAAAGCCTCATTGTGTTGTCACTCCTGACAGAGATTGAGAATAATATCCAGAGTCCTCAGTCTGACCGAGGTAGGTATGACAGGTGAACTTGAGAAATCATTACCAGTTCCTAGATTTATTATGCCCGGTTCTATAATTCTCGTCCAACTGTTGTAGAGGACCAAATTTATCTGTGTCAATTGTTGTCAATGCTCCCTGACTGCCAAGATGGCATTAACATTTCCCTGTTGACATTTTTGTTGTTTAACGATAGCGTCTGTTATCAGCCTGAATAAGCTGCATGTCCGTGAGATCTTTGTGCTACAGACAGGTTTTCACAACCGGCGCTTGCACTGCTTATTGAGACATTTCCTTGCCGGGAATCCCGCTGTGTCAACTGGCTGCTTGGATGTTGTGTAAGATCAGGGGATAAAAACAATTCAGATCTTGCCTATATTTCACTTCACGTCCCAGGAAGGAACAGAACAAAGAGAACAGCTTATCGCTCGATCTTTGGTTTGATTTTGTCTCCACGCTGATTTCTTTCCAACCCTAATTTCCTGTCTGTCTGTTCGGTATTCAGTCAGTTAGGGACACGATGTGGACAGAGCCCTGCCCAGCTCACGGACGCCGTCAAAAACCCCGAGTCTTGTTAAATGTCACTGAAATCAGCTGATATCCTGTTTAACTGATAATTGGCTCTTTCATCCTCGTATGACACATCAGCGTGAAGTTAAACTGATTGTCTCTCAGAGAGTTGTTCACTGTTACACAGCTAAAAGAGGCGATCAAACACAAACTCTCAGCCCTTGGACTTTGCCACATTCAGGACCCTCACAATCTGTCTTTTAACACCAGCGTAAACTGTAGATTAGTTACGACTACAAATTTATTGCAAGGTGAACAAACATTTTTAAAAAAATGATAATAGTAATAAAAATAAAATAAATAAATAAATTAATTTAAAAAAAAAGATTCCTGATAAACTGAAAATGATTGCTGTGTAGCTTGTACATTTTTTTTTTTTTTTTATAAAATTCAAAGTTTGCAGAACTTCCAAACTGCCTGACCAAAAAAAAAAAAGGGGGGGGGGGGTAGGGGGGATTGTGGTCCGGTATCAATGAAAGAAATCTACAGAACAAAAAAATTCAAATGATTCCCGAACGAACTTGAAATGTGCATCAAGACAAGAGTCGCAGCAGTGACGTCTTCGGAGGAGGCACTAAAGGGATGTAAATAATTTTTTCTTCTCAAATTATTCCCAACATTTACCTAATAGCTTCCCCTGTTGAGTTTTTGTCACTGTTGAAACCAGGCACACCGTGTATGACCTAGTTCTCGAGGTGTAAATCAGGAGTGCAACATTTGGAGTTGTCAGTTCTCAAGACCAAACAGAAATCCTGATACTTCTGAAATCTGAGATTCTCGCCTCGTCGTCATGTACGTCACATAAGACCGTCACAATTTTCCTATGCTCTCTATTCTTGTTTCTTAGGCCTCTCTCATGACAATTCGTTTAAGTGTCTTTTTTGGTCTATCCCTCTTTCCTCAGCCTTCAGTTTCCCTTTCATCATGTGTGACCGATGTAGCGCCACTTTCTGTCTTAAATTTTATTTTGCTATGTGAGGCTGCTTTGACATTTCCTTCATTTCTTATGTTGTACTGAACTCATTCCATTCAGTGCCCATAATTTTCTGTAGACATTTGTCGTCAAAGCCATTCAGCCTCCTTTCTATTCCCCTTGTTATTTCCCAACATTTGCAGCTATATGTAAGCGCTGGCAAAACATTTGAACTGAATATTCTGAGCTTCGTTTTACTGAGATCAATTTCGAGTTCTCGATACTTAGAACGTTCAAATTTCTGAATTAGCTAAGTAGATGTGAACTACAAAATGAATATTCTAGATGATCTAAGGGCTACTGGCTGCCTGCGGGTTGGCAGTTAAGCTTACCGTGGTACTGTTGAAGAAAATACTCACACAAAACCAACAGACAGTCATTCTTATTCGGTGGTTGTCAATTGTAACTGAGTCCGTAAAGATATACAATGCCATTCGGGACCGGGCTAACCCAGGGCCAAGTCCAACACGAATTTCTGCTGAGTGCCAGACCCAGTGTGTGCCAACCCTTAACCTGTCTGACTGTCCCTCTTTGTGCGCTTGTTCAAAGGTAGATGACTTTGGGACTTACATTTGCTTTGGATATGTCAAGACTTAGGGATGCTGCCTGAACAAGAATCATTGCAATCGTATGTTTTTGTTGTTGTTGTTCAAAGTTGCTACCTTTTTGTTTTTGTCTCTCAAGGAAGGAGAGAAAATGTTACATCAAAAGACAGTTTTACCGACTGACCGACTGATCGACAGAGACAGACAAACGGACAGACAGATGGACAGACAGATGGCCAGAATGTCAGACGAACAGAATGACAGACAGACAGGCAGTCAGACAAAAGGACAGACACACAGACAAACAGAAAGACAGACGGGCAGACAGACAGACAGACAGAAAGACAGACAGGAACTGTTTATAAGTCACATAACATGTAATTTTAAATGCACATAAATCTAGGAGAGGAAAAAATCACAGAGGTCAGGAAAACCTTTTATTTTCATTCAAGTCAGGAAAAACTGTGTGACAAGATCATGTTAAAAAGATAGCAGGTGTGACAACTTGGCTCTCACAGCCGTGGGAAATGAGAATTGTCAGGTAGGTTTACAGTCAGGTAGGGACAGAACGCATCCTCTGTGTCTCTACATCTACCACAGGAAGCAGGGGGGACTATCAGGTGATAGCTGAGTTACATCTGACCTTTCGTGGCAGAACATTGCATGTGCAAATCTAGGTCCACCATGCTTTCTGTCACAGTCAGATTGGAATTCCCAACGTCGGGACAAACTTTCTTCTTGGTCTCTATCTTCGAAAACAACAACTTTATAACTTCTTATCATTACACATTTGTATTCACTGGACTTTCTTTCTTTTTTGCTTCTTTCCTTCTCTCTCTCTTTCTTTCCTTCTTTCTTTCTCTCTTTCTTTCCTTCTTTCTTTCTTTCTTTCTTTCTTTCTTCACTTGTTTGTTTGTTTATTCTCATATAAGATTACATTTGCTGCCAGTGCCAGGTTTGCCAGACCAGGGCAGGTATCACACCTACATAATATTACAGGGATCATCCGTGACCTTGCTGAATTCACTGTCTGAGTTTGCCTGGTAAAACACAAACTTAATTTCACTTTGTCGACTTTAGTGGTTCAGCTCAGTGTTTAAAAAAAAATAAATAAATAAATTACAAATTATACGCCTTTTCTAAGAAGATGGAAGTAGTGACTGGATATGTAGCCAGACACAGCAGTACTCGGCAAATGCGCTATGGACGTTGAACGTCGAAATTGCCTGGGTGTGTTCTGTACCAATGCCTACTGGACGTGTTGCGAAAGTCTGACAGCAGGCAGGAGATCGTCCAACCAGGAAGAGGACTCTGAACATGACTGTGGTAGAAAACAGCCCAGTCACAGCCGCAGCTGACCTACATCCTGGTCTGGTTTGCTCTAATTCAGCATCAACTTGATTGGTTCCTTTGGACATCCCGAGAGCTTTCCTCACACCGAATCCCTTTTGCTTGGCTGGGGTTTAAACACTTAACATATTCATTTATGATCATTCCAGGCCGGTGTCGAACGAACACCCTACGCCATGTGTATGCATTGAAGTGATTATTACATCTGTGGGCTCACTGAAATTCATCTCTGCCTTCAGGGGTAACATTGTCTCTGCTTATCAGATATTTTTGTCTGCCAGTAAGATGAATGTGTCTTACATATTCATAATTGTGTGTCATCAACCACGAACGAAATTTACCTTTGAGTACAATTAAAGTTCATCTTATTTTATTTTGTTACCCCCCCCCCCCCCCCCCCCCCCGTGAGATGGTATGGATCTGCTACTGACTGCCCACCAAGGACAGAAACTCTCTGACATATTACAATTTGCTCAGGATGGACAACTCAGAAATAGAATTATAAGGACATATTAGAGCCGCACAATCTTTGTCTTTCCGTGTTATGATCCATCCTTGTAGCATGGTCGGTCATGTGGAACCACTAGGCTGCGCCACAATATTTCCTGGACGTCACAGCCCAGGCTGACATAGGCAGAAACCAAGGAAGGGCCGGCAATGAAGGTTGAATAAGGTCTGACAATCGGGGTTTTGTTGAATCGGTATGGACGTTCCAGCTGCCAACCGAAAACAATATAGCCAGCTTCTTTAAGCGGCAAACAGTAAAGTTTACCATTTTTGTGAGAAAAAAAGCTCTATCTCGTATCTCGCCAAACGATTGGCAGCAGGGTCTGTCAGCGGCAGAAGATAGTGACAAATAAAAGCCTGAGGTATGATTTTCCCGAGTCTTTTGTCAGTTACCCATAATCATGGTTTGGTAACATAGGAGATTTCTTAGACCTGTCCATTCTGAGCTGGACGGATTCAACTACACGAAGCTGCTCTGCTAGTGAAGAACTGATGAATACTGAAATATAGTCTGACTTGTAGAACACTCGTGCGTTCAAAAACATTCTCACGCTTATCCGACTATTGACCGATAGGAACAATCTTTTTTAATGTCCTAATTATCTATTCGGTTGAACACTCAGTCTGAAAGGTCCAGCTGTCCAGCACAAATAGCCACTGTGGCCTCTGCTGAGGTGATGTCCACACCGGCCAGGCTGACCCCAGTGGCTCACAGTTATAAAATAGTGGATTTAGCACGGGTTAGACGATTGGATGGAGGAGCGTGTGGGCTGATGTATTGGTGGTACAGGGTGCGGAAGCCCACGGTGTAACGACCGGGCAGAAAGCTGGATATCTCCTGTGAGCTCGAGTCGCTCTCCTGTGAGGTCGTTTCGCTGTCCTCGACCATCTGACTCAGCCTGACCATCTCCTTGGCCAGCGTAGGGTCAATGTGAAAGAAGCCGGTAGGTCGGCGTTCGCGGGAAATTCTGGTCGGCGGTGGCGTAATCGAGACGTCTGAGTCCACGTTGATGTTAGTCATTCTCCCCCAATCCAACGGACTCTCAGTTAGAATGAGTGAAATGGCTCTTCTGTACTCAGCTTTGCAGAAAGAGTAAACCAACGTGTTGGCCGCGGAGTTTGAGAACGTCAACATCTGAGCCCACATCCGTAAAGCAAGCAGAATGACGGGGCTGAGCGGCGGTGTGAAGAAGGGCGATGAGACGATGGTGTGTGGTGTCCACAAGAAGATGAAGAGCATCATGAGGGCGGCAGTGGAGTAAATGGTGCGCGATCGCTTCCGGGATCTTCTCCTGGATATGGAACTGGTGGAGGTCAACTGATGACTATCCCTGCGCCAATACTTG
The DNA here is from genome assembly GCA_038406235.1 of Peronia verruculata. Lineage (NCBI taxonomy): Eukaryota > Metazoa > Mollusca > Gastropoda > Systellommatophora > Onchidiidae > Peronia > Peronia verruculata. Next base: position 6,345 of record JBCAUA010108559.1, read on the forward strand.
CGAGTGCTCAGCTGTTTGACCACCACAAAGAAGACTTGTACGTAGAGAACAGCGGGCACGCCCAAACACACGCTGGCTGCTAGCGGTGGAATAGTTATGATGTACCACCCAGGTAGGACTGCCCTCACACTGCACCGGATCTCCAGGCTTTGAATGTCCGGATTGTACGTGTGGAAGACATAAGGGGGCAGTAAGAAAAAGATCAGGGTTGTCATCCACACGCAGGCAATGAGAAACAGAGTCCGAGAGTTAGACAAGAAGACGGGGTAGCGCAGAGGGAAGTTTATGGCCAGAAATCTCTCGACGCTGAGTAAGAACAAATTGAGGAGAGAACTTGTCATGACAAAGCTGGTCAAGGCGATCGAACTGATACAGAGAATTTCGGTCTCCATCATCTCTTCTCGGGAGGCAGACAGGTTCATGAAGATGCTGAGCGGCACAGCAACGACACCCACCATCAGGTCAGCCGTGGCCAAGCTGGTCAGGATGAGGTTGTCCGGCGTTACGAGCCGCTTGAAGAGGCAGGTGGCGATGATGATGAGGAGGTTGTTGACAGCGATGAGGGGTATGAGACACATGTAAAGGACAGATTGCAGCAGCTGAAGGAATATGATAGAGAAAGGAAGCCTGGGGCCAGGAGAGGAAGAGTTCACTGTTTGTATTGTCTCCCAGGAACTGGAGGTGTAGAATTTGATGTTTAGAGGTATTACCAAAAGCTCTCCGTTAGACATTTTTGTCGAGACTGAGACAAATGATGACAATTCACGAAACCAAATGTATGTGGACTACTTTCTCTAGGAATTTCTCGAGATCCACCATCTTGGTCACAATGCATTCCACAAAGCCAGGACGTATACTGAGCGATATTACACACTTATCCGAAATGTCAAACTCTCACAGACCCAGACGTGATGAATCCGCCATATTTGACCACACTTTACCGCCTGGGAAGAACTATCTGTTCTCATTCTCTTTGTAAAAAGCACCAGATGTCAGACCACTCACGGAAATGTCGCCATTATTTTCTTTTCGGCGACTTTCTTGACAGTTCCAAATTTTACATGCCACTCAATGGCATTGTTGCTAGGTTACGTTGCGTTACGGAGGTATTGTAAAATTGTTACTCAGAACTACAAAGGCAAACCTAATTATTTATGGATTAAATCTCAATCTCTGTCTCATCTCTTTCGAGGTTGACGTGAAATGACTCACCATCTCTCTCTGTCCTCCAGTCTTCTAGTGCATTCCTCCAATGATAGAATCGTCCAGTCCTTGATGTCGTCCGTCCACATTCTCCGCTGTCTTCCTCTCGCTCGTTTTCCTTCGCTCTTTCCTTTCAGTATGTCCTTACAGATGGTGTTGTGTCGTCTGATGTGACCAGAATATTGTAATTCCCTTTGTTGAAGTATTGTCACTAGTGTAGGTTTGACTTTAATAATATTACAAATATCCTTGTTGGTCTTTCTCTCGGAAGGATGAATAAAATAGTCAGAGCTGAATCAATGTTTTTTCTCACGCGAAACAAAAGAAAATTCTGACATCCAGTCGAATGTTCTCGACTAATCAATGGGTTTGGTTGTGTTTTAGACAAGTGAAAACCTCTGTTGATGAGTTCATGGGGGTCAGTTGGTGCTTCAGCAATGCATATATTTTCCGTCACATCCTACATTGGGAACTCGGCCGGTATCCTCAGACACATGGCTCCATGATACACCTTGACCTACGTGTTTGCAAAATACATTTAACGAAGCTCGAAGATAAAGTCTTGGAGTCGGGAATTCGGACAATGTTGCCTCTTGTCAGGCTGATTTTTTCCTGGAAGACCTACATGTGCTCAACATAACGTTTGGGGGAGGGGCGGGGGGTGGGGTGGATACAGATGTTGGTCATGTCGATAGAAACTGCTAGAATGTGAGTCTATTCGTCGTCTTCGGCATCCGTCCGTCTCGAGAGACGATGGTGTAGCGCTAGGACTGTGGATGGCATCTTCTAGAGTGGCTGCAGAGCCCCACCCCCGGCTGATAGTTTCGTGAACAGTTGCTGCTTATATTTTTATCATTATTTAACGTCATGTCATCTTGTTCAAAACGGAGAACCATCATCTTACGTCTTGGAGCGCCAAATTATGAATTCTATGTTACATTACTTCGCTCTCCCCCTGCAGGGTTCCGGGGTATGTAAATAGATTCTCCCGCCTGCAGGTGGTAAAAGTCTGCGTCGGTGGGATATCTCCCATGGAAGACCATTCTCGACCTTCCGGAGGTGACATCTCTTCTCTCTCTCTCTCTTTGTTCCTGTTTAGGCACAATATAGCCATGATCGTACTGTTAAACCCCAACACAAACATACAAACAAGCAAACAAACATACAAACTAAACACCACTGACATCTGGTAGTGAGAGACGACCAGTGGAAGGGACGGTCTTATTACAGGCAAAGTGTTCTCCTCTATGAGCCCCATGACATCATGCTAATGAAACATGAAGGGAGGTAAACTGTGTCAGAGGAAGATGCGATAGTATATAAAGAGGTGATGGGGGGGGGGGGCAGATGTTGGGAAAGAGAGGGAGAGAGAGAGAAAGGAAAGATTTATGAAAGTACAGTGAAAGAGTGAAAATGAAGATATAGAAGACGATGTGGTAGAGGAGAAAATGAGCAGGGGAAGAATCGGTGGAAAGACAGAGCAATAACAACAACAACAAGAACAATAACAACAACAAGAAGAACAACAACGATATGAACAATAACCATAAGATTATCGTCAACGACAACGCCAGCCTCAGACGGCAACATGACAGAGTCCCCGGTCCAACATCTAACATGGGGGAGTTAGCCAGGCTTAAGGTGCTGACACTGAGGGTACTGGACCAGCATCATGGAGGCTCCTTGCTCTCTTTGCCTTATCAAAGCCACTTGGGGAACGCTTGGGTCCACACTTGGACTCTCAGTAACAGTGGTTCCCGACCTTTTTGCACTCCCGACCCCTTATTCACAAACTTGAAACCCAGTGGCCCTGTGGTTTGGCGTCTGCTTCAGCGTGAAAACAAGTCACGTCGGTGAGATTGCAGGTTCTGGCCACCGCCAGGTTCGACCTGCGGGTCCTCCCACTGGGGGATGGAATTCCACGTAGATCGAAAAACCTGCTTTTTTTCAGCGGCCCAATGGTCCCCTTGCTTCCTCTGGGTAGGGAAGCCGGACGTCTAGCCTTCTCGGATAAAGGCGAATATATTTCGAAGGTCCCGTGTGTACATTACGCAGTTAAAGAACCCATGGCAGTTCAAAATCGCGAAAGAGTAAGCTGAGTGCCGCTGTGGGGGCAAATTTTCCAAATTCCAAATTACTACTTATAAAATTCTCAGCAAAAACACGCAATTTCCAAAAGCCGAGATAATCTTCCATTCTTAGGGTTGAAGGCTTAACAACAACAACAAAAAAAAAAAAAACCAGTCAATCCCTGCTATCAGCAGCTTGAGTGACATTTTATTTTCTATGGTGGATACAGAAAGAAACATCTGACAGAAATGTATTTCAAGAATCCTTTTAGTAAACTAAAGTCATCAGCTGACATTAACTACTGTATCACACGCGGTTCTGAGCTGAAACCAAAACCAACCAACCCCCCCTGCCCCCCCCCCCCCCCAAAAAAAAACCAAAAAAACAAAACGGAGTGTCTATCTGGGCCTAGTATTGCAATGAGGAACTATAGGCAAATAAAAAAGTTTCACCACAAAGT
>JBCAUA010108570.1:0-10077 GCA_038406235.1 Peronia verruculata
CTGATAGGCTGGGGCTACCATTTTATCTTCTTTCTTCAAGTTTACCCACAGCTGCAGGCCATGAGAGGCTTCCTTGTTCCCTGGCATTTCACAGTGCACAATTCCACGCCCTGCTGTCATCCACTGCAAATTCAGATGCATATTTATAAAATGAATTTAGAAAACATCAACTAGTGTCTGCAAACAGTGGGTATAAATTTAAGAAATACATCTATGAGAAGATAACCCTAACTTGCGATCAGTCATTCCTTCAAATTAAGATTTCAGTACCATTACAAAAGACATTATATGAGACGAGACACGAAGAAATCAGGCACTCGTCAAACTGAGGTGACCAGAGAAATCATGTGTTTTTCAACAGTGAATGGATGTTTGAGGCATTTTTTTTTCATTCCCAGAAGCCTTCTATATCAATGTAAAAATACATTTCAGAGTTAATTTGCTGAAACAGATTGAGGAAAACCCAAAGTAGTAACTTAGCAGTGCAGGCTAGTAAAGATTAATAAGGATTTACAAAAGTGATCTGCCATTTTCTCACGAAATTCAGCTGCAATAACCCCGATCATCTTTGATTGCCAATAGTTCAACTTCTACTTAAGGTAGAACAAACAAGAGCTGTGTGTGGAATCAATTTCATGGTTATTGGTAGCCGAATCCATTTATTTAATGATGAAACACATTTATATGTCTTGCACCCTGGGTAAATGAGTTGCAAGTCGCACCAGGTAAGTTCAAGTCACAACCGTTTTTTTTACCCTTTTTCACTATTTTCTGACACTGATACCAAAATATTTCTTTTTTCAGATTTAAAAAAGGTTAAATTGTTGCTTTGTGAAAAAAAAAACAAAAAAACTAACATCTTACTCAGAAAGTAGTTAAAAACGACAAAAATAACCAGCCGTATATCCTCATTCCCTGGCACGACTTGCGACTCATTTTGCCCTGGTCGAAAGACATACTGATGTTACTGTTTTCTTCTAACATTTATTTTTATTGCTGCCTTGATGTTTGTTTCTTCTTTTCAAACATAAACAACATCATTTCAGTTATTTGTAAGTGAAGACTAGCACATCTGTGTTGACCTGATATCATTTATTATTTTTTCTTCTACTTACAGATAAATTACAAATGTTCCATGGGGAATGAACTTGATGACATTTATCGAAAAACATTTACTTTAAAGATGGATTGTGAATAATAGTAATGACTTGTTAGTGTTTAAAAGAATTCTACCACCTACCTGCAGGTCACCAGCTTTAATCTTTCCTTTGTGCCCCATGAAATCCTGATGCACTGTCTCTCCACTCAGCATGTAAGTCACCTATTGAATAAAAATATTTTACTTTGCTACATATGATAATGCTACATTTATTCTCATACATCTCTACAGTTGTTTGCTTAATCCCAATCACCAGAGGCAAAAACCAACCAGTGCAAAATAAAGGAACAAAATACTGTAGTGTTTACATCTTAGTAATTCAGAACCAAACATCACCAACAGAATTTCCATTCAGCATAAAAATCAGTATTTCAGTTTGCTGTAGGTTATAACTTTCAGCTCATTTTCATATATTTGAATGGTTTCTAAAGGCACAGAAAAATTGGACACTGCATAGTAATCTTTGGAGAAATAACAAAGTACTGATATGGATTCCATGAAAATGCAGAGAGTTGTGAATACAGTTTGTTTTGTAGCCGTGCAATTCTGTGCAAAATATCAAATTAAGAACTGGCTTGTTTCTCCATTATTATGGTCAGTAGAGTCCTGAGGTGCAGTGCAACATATGAGTAATACAAGATAGTGCATCGCATCCTCTTAATAATATTAAAAACGCTGAGCCTGGGACAAAAGAACCCTACTTCATACATATACGGTGAACTGAAGGTCAGCCCTATTACCAGTATCACTCCAATTGGATTAACTCACTAAGAAACAAAGTATAAATAATCAACAAGCAACAACTGAACAATGAAGATTCTCTCAGTAAACAATATGTCAGAGAGGTCACTGCTTTCCTAACCAACATTACTAGAACAACTCCCACATAACATCCAATGATCCATACTAACGAATGAGTCACCTACAAACCAACAAAACATTTTGACTTGTTTGGTGCATAACCTTTTAGATCCACACTGTTCATTGTCAGAAAATGCTAGCTAGACACAAGTTTTAAGTTTTAGAGAGATTCTCACAATTAATCTTTCTGTTCTGCAATAGCCCTGCAGTGTATTATAAGCATTTAGCAAAGTTATAACTGCAGAGAGCTAAAATAAAACTATGTTTAGTGTGAGGTGGAATAAATTTTGGGCAAAGTTGCAGTACGTACTGTCTCAAAGCCTCGATGTGGATGGTCCGGAAATCCTGCAGGTGCTTTGACTTTGAATTCATCCAGCATCAGGAAGGGATCAAAGTTTCGCAGCTGTAAGATAAGATACAAAATTAATTAAACTAAACTTAATCAGTGACAGAGTTTCATGTTCACAAAGAAATTTTTACTGCAAAATATTTCATCCCGGCATAACTGTGTTCTTTCTTTTCATTGACATTTCTCTCCCTCATTCTGACGGAACATTGGTCAAACTATTAGGACATGTGTGAATGCTAAATCTCCCCTCTAAATTCTTTTGACGGTAGATCTAGTTTAAATCTCACGATATAAAACAAAAATATCATGAGATAAATATAATTGTAGCTTAATAATTTACCTGTGGACGACCAATACTGCGACGGACTCTAGCACCCACTCCTTCAGACTGCTCAACACTCTCAAAACTCAAGTTGGTGGTACGAGACATCTTTTCTGGTTGCGAGTCTTTTTCTATTAGTACAAAATAAAATTCACGAATAAATTATAATATTATTGAACAACTGAATTTAAAATTACACGAAATATTAATACATTTCCAGTATAAAAAAAATCAGAATGGCTAATTTGATTTTGAAAAAGAAAAAGAAATTAGGCTGGGGTATGGGTAAGCCTACATTTTTTTGGATGTCACTATTACTTGTCATAAGATCTAGGCTAATTAATTCTAAAACAGAGCTGTTTCAGGACTGCCATTGCCATTCCCAGCTCTTTCAAACTGTCTGCCTGCTTTTATTCCTTGTGCACATGGCAACACAGAGGTCAGTCCCTGCTCCTTTTGTGAACAGAGCAAAAACCAACATTTATTCTGACTTAGATTATCTAGATCTAGACTCTAGATCTAAGTGTGAAGTGAAAAGGCAAAACTGGCCATAATTTATGATTCTCTCAGTCATTGACTGCACAAGTGACAACAAAAACAGCCACAATATTTGTCCATGCAGAAGGTTTTTGACATCTAGACCTAGATCTACATCTAACTAGATCTAGAGCCTTTAATTTTGAAAAAAAAAAAAAAAATGCAAACTTAGATCTAGGCCTACCAAAAACAGCTCTTGACCCTGGCTCGTCTGTGATGGTGAAAACAAGCTGTAACACAGCTAGAAGCGATGCAGTTCGTCCCTTCAGGGTTTGGGCTGAAAAGCTCAACGTTCACGATGTTCTGCTAGATTTATATCTAGATCTAGATCTGCAGACTAGGCATGAATCTAGAAAGCTCAAGCAAAATAGATTAGATCTAAACCGGCTAGATCATAGATAGTCTAGTCAGAGTAGCAGCCTCTCTCACAAAGCCACCGCTCAATCAAAATTTCTTATGTTCGCCTATTTCTAGATCTAGTCTACATGCAGTCCTAAACTCAGATTTTAGACTACTTGATCAAACTCTGATTTAGCCTGCTCTGTTTAAATATTCAGCTATTGACAGAACCTGCAAAATGTTGCTTAATTTATACGCTGAGAAAAAACTGCTTTGTAACGTTTGTTTTGTTCCGACCACCGTGATGATTCAGCAGATTTCGCGGGAGAAGAGAGATAACTACGAAATATTATGGCTGACCCAATTCTTGACATACCACAAATTCTTATCCAATACCTTCTGGCAGTCACGGTTCACTTGTGAATTTGCGAACGTCATTCTTGCTTTGCCCAAATGAAACTGTAACTCTTTTATCAGAGGCCGGGCGAGGGTGCGAGTGTCTGTGGGAGGGAAGGGGGGGGGGGGGGGTTGAATGACAGGGGGCGTGGCCGAGGAATTAGACTTCTGTCTCTTAATAACAAACAATGTGAAAGTCTTGCAGGCTCGAATCCTTCCTAAGCATGGGAAAGCGACTGCACAGTCCCATGGTCGCTTGGATGGGGATGCCCGACTTCTAGCCCTCTCCGGAGAATGGCGAATTATATTTCGCAGCTTGGAGCAGACAGACTAGGCGTTGATATCCGTGCAAATGTTGTACATTCCAAAGTGCCAGGTCTAGTGCTACCACCTCAAAAACATTCTTCTGGTCAAAGAATTAGTACCGAGTTATAGGCCTAGATTATTATTACATGCATTGCGTATAGGCTACCATACACGACACTCTGCGCTTCGGGCCCGTCTTTGAACTCTGGGAGCTGATTGGACTGTGGATGAAGCGGCCTTATGGGGGAAAAAATAGACACACTAAACAATTTTTTTTAGAAAAACTCTTGGCTATGGGTAGTGTGGGTGGCAGGAATAATAACAGGGCATACTGAAAAGTAAAAGAGAAAGTAACGTAAATAGAATAAACGACAACAGTTGGTACGGAAAAGAAGGCCTGCTGAAATTTATCACTCATTATTTAGGCCTGATGCTAATCAGTAAATCAGTTACTTTATTCGGTGTATAATCATGATGAACAAAAAAAAAAAAAAAAGGCAGGAAAGTAAAGAGGAAAAAAAAAAAAAAAAACACGGAAGATTCAAAACAAAAGACCTAGGGAAGAAATAGTAAGCTTAGAGAGTTAAGTTACATGTACTTCAGTTGTAAATATTTTGTGAGTAGAAAGCGTGAGAGGCTGTTGTAAAAACGCATTCAAAGGAAAAAAAGAACATAGATACAGAACAACATTAGGCCATCATCATCAAACAAGATCCCATATTTTTCTTTTGGTGTTAGAAGTGGTAAATGTAAATGATTCAAATACTCTTGGACACTGTAAAAGTGCAAGGTGATGACTTTGGGATGAATCTAAGTCGCGGAATTGGACATAATAATAATTTTTTTAAAAAAGTTGAAGATGATGAAGTTGGGTCTAATTATATATTTATTTTATATGTTTTCATCATTGCCCTGAAGAAGAGTCAAACTGACTCGAAAACTTGGCAGAGACCATCACAATCAAGTTAAAGATTTCTGTGTTATTTTTCTTGAATTGTTTTGCTAGTTGCTGGTCTGACAGTTTTATTATATTTTTATAAAATGAAGTTGGGTCTAATATTGACTGGCGGCGCAATGGCCATGTGGTTATGGGCATCTGCTACCCGGCGAAAAACTCACATCGTGGAGGGCGCGGGTTTGAGTCCTGGATCTGCCGTCATGGAGGGAGAAGATTCGAAGATCAGAACCGGCATTTTTTCAGTGATTCAACGATCCTCTGAGTAGGAACGCCTGGCGTCTAGGCCTATCTTCTTGGATAAAGGCGAATATATTTCAGGGGTTTCTTGTATACACTACGGACGCTAAACAGCTAAAAAAATCCATGAAGAGTAAGCGGAGTGCCGCTGTCAGGGCAAGATGTCAAATTCCAAATATCTACCCACAAAATTTCTAAAAAAAAACAAACAAACAGCACTTTGAGCCGAGAAAAGCATACTTTTCTAGAACTGAAAGTCTTTGAAAAAAAAAAAAACTTGAGATCATCAGAACAGCGCATTGTTGCCTGAAGTTTTTGATTAGGTTCTCATGTCATTTTTCGGCCAATGGTAGAGTCTTTAGATAGAAGTTCCATTGTAAGAGATCATCACGAAGAATCTACACCTGCCTTAGCTCCTCATGCAAACTTTTTTTGCAATCTCTCCTTGTCCAGACCAATGGAGTGGTCAGCCTATCAATCAAGAGCTTGGAAAAATATAATAATATAATGAATTTTCTTTATTCTCACAAGCATTTTCGTTTGCCAGCGATGTTTCTCTGTCTTTCCATTTGCTCTCAATCTCTCTGGATTTGTCCTCGGATATCTAACTACATCTATACAGAGATTTTCTGGAAATTTGTTGTCCGCATATCAATGAGAGGTCCTGGTATCCAAATGAGCGTCATGACTGTTGCTGTCTTCACTTTTATTACAGTATATGGGACAAAAATACCCGTTCCTTTATCTTGTCAAACCTTTCACTAAAAATCTGCCCTCTATAAACATGTGAATATTTATGTGGTTACTTTAGTAACTTTGTTACCTGTACTCGTATCTTATTTTCAACCAAAACAACAATAGTGTCCAAGCCTCAATCTTGTTCTACACGGTACTGAGAAGAAATTATTATGCACGCTGTTTTGCTGTATGAAACGACCAGCTCGGTGACAAGAGGGCAAGGAGAAAGGCAAGGGCAGCCCCTGTGGCAGTGTCAAACCCCTTTACTTGAAAACAACTTTCCGCGAGACTGCCACTCAAGGGTGGGGCTCCTCAGCGACTGTAGAAGATACCATCTCCAAACCTATCGCTACATCATTGGTTGTCGAGACGTACGGGTACCGACGACAATGAATTTTAAGAAATTAGGCTCCAAAATTTCTGATCCCGGAGTCTTCAGACATGCAAAACGATTCGGTCATACAGGTGCAGCTCTCCATAAATAGCACTGTCAGCGAAACAAATACACATACAAGGCAGTGCTGAAAGAAAAATGGCAAAACGAATGTAGAAGAAAATTTGAAAGACAGGACTTACAGTTGACATTACAGAGCGTGGCGAAAAGACTCCACACACAGACTCGCCGGCCATGTTATCCACCATCGTACAGCTCCTTGGAAAAATTAACTTCTGGAAGAACGAATATAGTGTGAATTCGTTTTACTTTCGGGACATGTTGAACGTCTCGGAGAGTACAATTTTTGAAAATGTCTTCCATGAACAATTCTTTCGTAATAAGATAGATTATAAAATATTGACATATATTATAATAGATTGCAATTTTGATATTATATATCAACGACGAATCCGAAAAAGTGGTGTGTTTGAATGGGACTAAAAAGCGTAAGAGTTTCTATCGTCACAGTGATTTTACCTAAAAGAAATGTGTATACATACAATGTTCTTTTTATAACAATATTTCCGAGACGAGTACATTAGTTTTTTTTGGTAAATCGTTTGCCATTTCTCCAGTCCAGAGAAGTAGACACAGAAAACGATAGCACAAGATGATATGAATACAATTTTGGCAAAACAATATAAAATTATTGTTCCCCTCTCTATCCTGTTTGTAGAAAACTCTCCACAGATTTGCAAATGCTTGATTCGTTATTGATAGCAGTCTAGGATAGAAGTGGGATGACGTGTCTTTCATAGCCATTAACTTTTGAGTGTGCCTTGTGTCATAGCTTGTCTCACATCACGCATTAGGACGCATGTATTTGATGATACATCTGCCATCTTCATACCTAACGCTTTGGCCAACTTGTACATTTGCTATTTTTGCCATGGAAGGCATACTCATATATCTCAAAACAGCCATATAAAAAAAGATAGATATCGGAATGATTGAAACCGGAAGAAAATCCAAACTAGTATGGATAAATTATAAACAGAATAAACATTGTCCTCTTGAAACTCGATTTTCAAAGGGTCGTTTTGATTGGCAGTCGCAGTACAGTTAGCGAGGAATTTCCCAGGCTTTATGCTTTGAATCATGTTTGGTTACCCTGTCCTATAACTTCACATCCACGCGATGCCACGCCATGCCAGACAGTTCAACTATGTCTCTACTTATCTTACACGTTACATCTGCTGCATATCCTCGTGTGAATCAGATTTTTATCTATGCCCGGATGTTGCAGCGCTAAGGTTTGTTTTGTCATTGTGCAGTTCTACAAGAAAATGATTTCTATTGACTTCATCTTTCCATGAGAAAAGGAAGGGAAAATGAGTCTTCTAGTCTTAATATGCATTGAATTCTTTCCTTGAAATTCATATTAAAGTTTATCGAAGGCTGTCCAGGCGTTTCATTTCTTAGTATGCAATAACGAAAGTTTAGACGATAGTAAGTGATTCACGCCAACTTTTGGCATAGCTGTTATACTGCGTGAATACTAAAGACGTTCGTTTCCGAAAGTTCTGCAGTTGCAAACCGTGGTGGCGATTTTCTTTGATCTTGCAGAAGGCCTTCGACACAAGGCAGAAATTCGGTATATTGAGAGACTTACCTCTGCCGGGCCTTAGGCGGTAGTCTCCCCACTTTTCTCATGAACTTCTTGAGGGGACCACATTTCAAATCCAACTCAATTTCACCCGTTCTAATTCTTTCCAACAGGATAGGGGGGGGGGGGGCTACGAAGGGCAGTATTTTCTCGTTGACGCTATTTAACATCAAAATCAACTCAATCGCAGATTAGCTGGCACAGGGAACCAATTGTTTCCTATCCGTAAAAGACTTTCTCATTTGCTACAGGGCTCAGAAAAGGTGTACCATTGAAAGGCTGCATCAGGCAACTAGGTCGAGATCTGTTTCTTGCACAGAAACAGCTAGTCTCTGTCAAGTATGAGATCAAGTCTCTAAGTGACAGCTGGTAGGAAACTTCGTTTTTTATTCCCTTAGATGAACCGTCTCTCGGCCATTTCTTTCACACCCAAAGTGTTATTAAGGCATTATCAGGTGCGAAATGGGGCTGTGAAACAGTCTCTATGCCTTACCTGTATCTTTCCCTTGTCCGCTCCAAATCAGATTATGGCATCATTTTGTATGGCTCAGTGAAGGAATGCCACGTCAAAAATTAACTTGAAAATCTCTTGGGGGGCGAAGGGGGATATCACACGTCTCTTGAGTACGGAGTCAACAATGGGTCACACCCTGAAAACCCAACTACGAGCATATTATCGAACCCATTTTCTTGCATATGGTCGAGTGATCACTCGATGTCGCTCTCACCTTTCCATTCCAGTCTCTGCTGGCAGATCTAGATTCGGATAGTGTGATGTAAGATTAACCCATTCCCATCCGTCCCGCTGTGGCAGATCCAAAGACTTCGAATAGTTCTTTGACCTGGCTGCGAGAACTAAACAAGAAATCCTTAGGGAAGTGTTTAACAGATGCCCGAAAAGATGATCTCTGATCACTCCGACTCCGAGCATCTGTTTGCAGAAAAAACTGAGGACAGTAAAGACGTCTCTGCCGGTTCATTATCTGTCTTGGGAGTACATGCTGTGGTTCTCACCCAAAATCTCGTGTTTTCACAGCTTAGACTTAAACATTGATATGGCTTTAGGTACCATCCATAATTTCTGATTTTTTTCAGACCTACTTCCACTACTCCAGGCCCGCCACGAATAACTGAATGTTTAGGGATGATGGAGTAACTCACCTCCTGTAACGACATAAAAGTCGACTCACCCGGGGGCAACGTGGATATGAGTTCTGTAAGGTAATTAGCCACGTGGTCATTGCAAGAAATGAGGCGGCAGATTCCATTGCCAAGATCGGCCTCATAATGGATCTCCTGGATGAGGGATCTCGTCACCTGGATCTCATACCGATTATCAGTGGGGACATGAATTCTCAAAGGCAAGGAACAGGCTGTAAACAAAGTTTCTAATCTAACTTTGGGATTTGGGTCTGCTCAGAGGAAGAGATCAGCTGATCCTCAAGCCCTGGGTCTCTAACATTTTCAGTTGATTCACTTTTTTTTTCTCAGAGGATCCCCCTCCCTCCTCTTTCATCCCCCCCTCCACACACACACATATTACACAATTATGTGACCTGTAGTTGTCATCTGACAGTCTCACACATACTTTCAAATTGCGCCGACTTCATCATCTCTCGAGAAGCTCATTTCGCGAATCGCTTTGTAAACGATCTTTTTCCTATTTTTGTGAAACACGAGGCTATAGGCCATCCTGATGTTCTTGTGCTATGTCTCTATTCCAGAATCTAAAACTATCTCTATAAATGTAAGACACTGTGAATATATGGTGGGCTACACGGCGAGCCGTATGTCTACTTCCATTCCTCTACTGCTAGATTTCCCTTACACCTT
>JBCAUA010108581.1:0-10077 GCA_038406235.1 Peronia verruculata
TCTGTCTGTCTGTCTGTCTATCTATCTATCTATCTATCTATCTATCTATCTATCTATCTATCTATCTGTCTGTTTGTCTGTCTACCTGCCTGTCTGCCTCGCTACCTGCCTGCCTGCTTGACTCTGTAACTGCTTCTCAGTGTGTGTGCTCATCTGACTGTGTGCCTATTAACCGTTAACATGGCCTCCCAATCTATGGAAGTTCCACACATAATTCCAGATATCACGAGCTGTCTCTAAATGATTTCGAACGCGCATTAACAAGCGCCAAAACTCATTTCCTTTTCCGAGATTGCTATACTTAATGTTCTTTTTACGTCAGTGTGTTTTTATCTGTTGATTTGTATGGTTGTAACCCATAATAGACGGCACTCTCATACCGATCGCTAGCCGCCCTGAACTCGAGCGCTGTTGACTTCATTTTTTAACTTGATTTTATCTCAGTTTTTTGGAAACATGGACAGGATAATTAAACTCGTGCTGCGTCGTGGAATTATCCGATAATGACTTGCTTTCACTGCCGAGAAGGGCTGTGAATATTGCATCCCTTTCTCTCCTAGCTAGGGGGCGCTCTGAATTATGAGAGAAGGGTTTTTATTTCTCTGACGATATGGACCCATTCGGTTAAAAGGGAAACTTTCTCACATAATGTAGAATGTTCGGTTAATGGAGAAACATTTTCTGACATTGCCGAGTTCATTATTTGTTGACACCATAGGGAACATTCCGCTTAAGGGGGAAATATTTTCTGACACAATCAATGGTTAATAGGTAAACAATTTGTCATCCAGTAAAGAAAATTTGATTGTGGAGGATACATTACGCAGCTCAATAGAGTTCACCAATATTTTGGAAAATCCCATCGACCCATGACCTTGGCCTTGCCTGGACTGCAAGTATGCCTCACTTCTTGGCTTAACCCTGTTACGGTGGATAGGAAATTCATGACTAAAACTCCTCCTTATGAGTAACAGACTCATAGCCTATTGAACTTTAAAACCCTCCAAATAATGATAGTGGTGATCAGTGTTAATGATTTAATCACTTATGAAAATGCCTGTCGTATTCTCGCGTTGGGTTTGTTTGTTTTTTTTTCCCGAAATCTCGTGTTCTACTATCATGGAACATTTGGCAATACATGTAGGAATATTTTTTAACCACAATAATGGAACTTTGAGTTAGTGAAGAAACATTTAGTGACATACTATAGAAACAACCCTTTTGTTGAGGAAAACATTTCTAGACACAATTACTAAAATATTCGTTTAATAGATAAATATTTTGACACCCGGGATGAAAAATAGACTATACGGACTGCATTTCCTTACTCTGTTACGAAATACGTTGGTTTTTTTTTTTTTAATGGAACGTTCGGTTAATGGACAAAACACTTTCCTGACAAAATATGGAACATTCGATCATGGAGAAGCTTTAATGATACAATATTATGGAATGGTCGGTTTATCGAGAGCAGTTCTCTGACACAATAATGGCTTTATAGGTAAACACTATGTTTGGAATACAATATAAAATACAGTGTAGAAGGGGGAACACATTTTCTGACACATTGGCCTTTCGTTTAACGAGCCCTGTAGCCGGCCCCCTCGCGGCGCCTTCGTTTGATAGGATTTGGGGAGGCGAGAGGATTTTTTGCCCGACAGCCCACGGGCAACATTTCCTAACGACGGTAAACAGTTGTCAGGTCTCCTCACACGGTCGTTTTAGCGGGAATTCCCGGAGGGGTCACACTGATGTGACGTCATAGTCACCATGATGTTGTTGATAAGTCTGTTGTGAGTTTGTTTGTCTGTTCAGATTTACAAGTTCATGCAACGGTAGGTAGTTTACTGTCGCAATCGAAACGAGACTGACAAGGGGTAGTCCCAGTGATGTTTTTGCTCGAGCCAGCCGACGTATTATTTTTCATGACTTGGCCCATGAGGTGTAAACAGGCACTGCAAATAATGAAAGAAACAAATTAAAGAAACGAACAAACAAAAAGTCACTTTTGCTTGTTTTATTTGAAACATGGTTAACAGAAAAATATGGCCAAAGAAATTTATTACGAGATTGATAATACAAAAGAATTCGTTTTCTTTCTTTCTTTTTTTTTTTCATTTTCATTTGTATTTGTTTGTTTGTTTGTTTGTTTTTGGCCGTGTTTAAAATAAAGAGAGCAGAAAATGGTGACGACCCCTCCTTTTTTCACCTCATTGTTCGGAGAGATCTGTGGCCTATTGCACTCTAAGATCTGTGAAATGGAATAGCGAGGGTTTGCTTTTCAATTCTAAGCGTGCAATGAACCATTTCGACTGTCAGCCAAATTCCTTCTCTTCACTAGCTAGATAAGGTATAATGCAAGACTTGTCACGGATAAAATCCCCCCCCCCCCTTTTTTTTCTGCCTGCTGTTTTTAACATATGAAAAGAGAAATTATGTTGAAGAAACGCATTTTCATCAATTTTTTTTTTTATGATGATTTTATTTATTAATTTTTTTTTCAGATTTTTTTTCATTTTTTTTTTTCATGTTTTATATAATTAGAACAAATAAATGATTCCCCCCTTCCACACCCCCTCTTTACAATGCTTGTACTGTACGTCATTATCAGCCTAACAACTGAAAGGTACATGACGAGAGCTCAGCAAAGTCCCTGGTATGTCCTGTCTGTGGTCACTTTGACCCGCTCATTTCTTCCTCAGAGGGTATCTGATTAGTCTTTTTTACAGTTCTTTCGTTCCTGATGTTGCTGATGAATCACCCTGCTCCATTACGTTCCATTAACCATCTGAGACTAAGACAGGTTTGCAAGAAAAAAGGCTGATGCCGTAACTGTCAAACGTGGTTGTTTATCGGCAACCTTCAAGTGAAATGTTTACGTAGACTGAGTTGTTGTACTCAGCAGTCATTTTAACATATTACTTTTCTCAAACTGATACTGGGGAACATAGTATTTATAACGCTGAACCATACAGTACTTGTAACACTGAGTCATACAGTATATGTAACACTGAGCCATAAAGTACATGTAACACTGAGCCTTCCATTACATGTAAAAACTGAGTCATACAGTTCATCTAACACTGAGCCATATAGTACATGTAACACAGAGCCATACAGTGCATGTAACACCGAGCCATACAGTACATGTAACACCGAGCCATACAGTACATGTAACACCGAGTCATACAGTGCACATAATATAGCCACACAGTACATGTAACACTGAATCACACAGCACATGTAACACTGGTCTGTACAGAACGTGTAATACTGAACCATACAGTACAAGTAATATAGCCACACAGTACTTTCAGCACTGGGCCATACAGTACGTGTAACTCTGGTCTTTACAGTACATGTAACACTAAGCCACACACTACATGTAACACTGAGCCACACAGTACATGTCACACTGAGCCCTATAGATCGACCAATGGCGTAACAGCACGCGCTGGCTTTCTCGATCCTCCCTGGCCCTCCCCAGGGGAGCAGTGCGGGTCCACAAGTGTGTTAGTTTGTCTGCATGCCGCGGGAGTTAAGGGATAGATCACCAGAGACGGTAGGGAAAGCTGCGCTGTGCAGGTTCGATGAAGCGCTTTAGCCCGGAGTGTTGTGAGAAACGATAAAGTATTAAATTACCGTTAGTCTATCTTGATTAACCTGCCAATATGATAGGAGAGGAAACATGTGTTTTGTCAGCAAATATATTATATTTGCTTGAACACCAGGCATTTTTTATTTGACGGCTTAATTTATTACAGAACTGTATTACTTAAGAGCAATGTGTAGTTTGGCAAATAAAGATGGCGTTAGATAGGTGAATGAATGAATAAATAAATGGATAATGAACATACTTGAGAACTCATATATCTCTCATTGATAACAATATTTTTTAAATAAGAAATGAAACGACATGAAAATAAACCAAACAAAACAAAACAAACCAAACAAACAAACAAAGAAAACAAAACCAAACAAAAGAACTCAGTACGTTTTCATGCATATTAAGTAACAAATGTAGGTAAGAAAACAGTCATATTAATGTTACACAAATTGGGTGGTGTAGCAGCAGGCTGTTGAACTAAAATAAATCTTTCCTTCAAACTTTTCAACTTCATGACCTCGGCTTTTATTGAGATCTGTCTCTGTAACACTGGGTTGTAGAACAGGCACTGTGAAGATGAGAGGGGGATATGGAAAATATTGTAATGAACTCATGGAGGATAGGATAGGATAGGATAGGATAGGATAGGATAGGATAGGATAAGATAGGATGGGATGGGATGGGATGGGATGGGATAGGATAGGATAGGATAGGATAAGATAGGATAAGATAGGATGGGATGGGATGGGATAGGATAAGATAGGATAAGATAGGATGGGATGGGATGGGATAGGATAGGATAGGATAGGATAGGATAAGATAGGATAAGATAGGATGGGATGGGATGGGATAGGATAGGATAGGATAAGATAGGATGGGATAGGATGGGATAGGATAGGATAGGATAGGAAAGAATAGTGCAGGGTAGGACAAAATAAGTTAGGATAGGACAGGGTGAGATAGGATAGAATAGTCTAAGATAGGATAGGTTAGGATAGGTAAGAATAGGATAGGGCAAGGTAGGATAGAATAGGATAGGATAGGATAGAAGGACAAAACAAAACAGGATAGGATAAGATAAGATAAGATAAAATGAACGTTATTTGTCCTTAAAACGAAACTCCTGTCCCATTTGATGAAACCCAGTATTTATGACATTTACGATACATTCACACACACACACACACAAACATATCAGACAAAACTGTCAGGAACAGCGCCAGGGCAAAGCCAGGCTGTAGAAACTTTGGTCTCAGCTTGGTAAGACTACCGCTGATCATTTGTTTTGTCTTTTTTTAAAAGTCTTTCAGTCCTAAGAAGGTAGGATTATCTTGGCTTTGGGTGGCTGCCTTTTTGTTTTTGGTAAGATTTTAATTTTTTTTTATTTAGAAATTTTGCCCAGACAGCGCTGTCTCCGCCTACTCTTCATGGATGTTTAACTGCCATGGGTTCCTTCATATGTGTAACTTTTTTACATACGAGATCTCTGAAATATATTCACCCTTATCTGAGAGGGCTTGGCGTCGTGTTTCCCTTACCAGAAGAAATAAGGGGGCCATTGAATCGCTGAAAAAAAGAAATTAAAAATACAGTTTTTGATCTTCGTATCCTTCCATTCCCCATGGGAGGATCCCAAAGTCGAATCCACAACCTCACCGACGTGAATTGTTTTCACCATGTAGCAGACACCAAACCACATGGCCATGGCGATCCCCTTATCGCTGATGGCAGTAATGAAATGACGCCTTTGAAATTACGCCTCTGGATGATTATCTCGATGAATTTCTGTAACGCTCACGATTCAATTATTCAACGAACGCCCACTTCTTTCAAAATACTTCACGTTGAATGGGTGGATGTATGGCATCTTCCCGGATTCAACTTAGCTTTGATGTAAAGACTTCCTAATAGGGCGTCCGTCACGGTGTACCCATGATTTACTTCCACAGTGGAAGAAAGTGCTCTGTCAAATGCTGTGGCGAATCGATAATTAATTGTCGAGGTGAATTGGCTCTTAGCCCTTAAACTGCTAAGAAATGGGCCATTAATATCTTGCCATCTCTCTTGTTGACTGCTATTAGAGATCACATTTAATTTAGTGCTAGAAGCTGGTGCGGTGTTGTTCGTAAAATGTATGTTGTCATGAATGAATAATTCCTTTAATTTTATCCAGTGGCCGCTTAAAATTCTAATGGTCACGGATGCATCAGTTGATACTATCACTTAACACCAGTCCTGTCTTGACACGATGACCATTCTGGAGGAGATTTTATGCAGAGTTTGAATGTTACCTGCATGGGTAGATAATTATCATTTTGCTGTGGGGAATTTGGCGGACACTCGTGTAACTGGGAATGACAGCCTGAATGGCTCAGATCGGGTTGAATGGAAATCTTTGATTGGTGATCTGTATCCAGGGAAGCATTGAGGCGTGGAAGTCCATATTTGATACAGGTGGATTGTTAAAGAGATGGCCACCTGACACACAGAGGTGTCTTTGTGAAAAAGTAATGGTCGTGTTATGAGAGAAATGACATGACTGCTGGCTGACTCGAGCATGTGACAGATTCGTTGGCAGTTAAAAATACTTCAATAATAGAAGAAATCGCCGCTGTCTGGGCAAAATTTTCAAAATTTCTACACATTCCTTTGGATACGCTTTTGAAGTCGAAATAATCCTGTTCTCAGGACTGAAAGATTACAAACATAATAAAGAAAGAAAGAAAGAATGGATAAAGAATGGATACCAAATTAATAAATAAAGATAAATAAATAAACGTGAATAAAATTAATGAAGGAATGAACGGACAAATAAATAAACAAATAAATAAATAAATAACTAAATAAATAAATAAAGGTCACGGGCTTGGTAGAATATACCACGTACATACACCCAGCCTGTTTGCGTGCATAGACAGGCCTGGCGTGAGCTGTATCGCATTGAAACACAACAATACCTAGAGCTGCAGCACTGGGGACACGCGAAACAAACTGAGAGTGAGTGATTCCATCACGACATGCATTCAGTACGAGTTCTAGGCTGGCACCGCACAAACATGAACTCACGCCGTTCACACGATCATGATTTCACGAAGTGAACGCATACACTCGTTTAGTAGTTAACTATCTCTTTCGAGCAGAGATTTATAGCTAAAACAACAGCAGCAGCAAAAACAACAGCAGCAACAACAACAACATCAGCAGCAGCAGCAACAACAATAACAGCAGCAGCAGCAACGACAACAGCAACAATAATAACAACAACAGCAGAAGCAACAACAACAACAATAACAATAATAGCTGCAGCAGCAACAACAACAGCAACAGAACAACAACAGCAACAATAACAACAACAGCAGTAACAAAAACAACTACTGCAACAACAACACCAGCAGTAACAACAGCAACAAGAATAACAACAACAACAGCAACAATAACAGTAGCAGCAACAACAACAACAACCGCAGCAGAAGTAACAACAACACCAGCAATAACAACAATAACAACAACAACAGCTACGAAATAAAATAGAATTTAAAAAACAACAACAAAAAAGCAAAAAGCTGCAGACAAACGGACAACCAAACAGAGAGAATATAAGAGAACGTCTTTAGAAGCGGCGCTTAAGGAGTTAAATATTCAAACAAATGCAAATAACGTCCCATTAATGACGAGACAAAACAGGCAATCCCATGACTATATGACGTCAGAGTCTCATGTTCTGTATTCAGTCGATGCAAAATGGCGGCTGGACAATGTACCATAGGAACATCCTCAACACATAAATATTCAGTGGTAGTGACTTGTTAAGTCTGGCCGAATACCAACGAAGCATTTCTATTTGAATGTAGTGTTTGCGTAATTTTTACGCCCTGGACAATAATTTGGAATGTTCTAGATCTAGACTTTGAGACCTGAACATCTCTGGGTTTTGTCCCCTGTCGGCCAAATTTGGTTAGACAGGAAATTCGATACCCCGGAGTCTTGGGTTTCCCCCCCCTAACCTTCCCGCCTCCTTGGTTTTGTTACAGCCAAGGTAATTCATTGGAGATCGAAGTCAGTCTGATCCTATTGTCTTGTCTGACGTAAAACATCCGCCATTTGTGTTCGTCCGCTCGTCCTTGAACTTGATGCTCCACTTTGACTTCTGTGAACGCACTGTTATTGGATAGAATGTTCTAGAATTTTCGATCTCCTTTTCTCTGTCTCAACCTCTTTTCTCTCTTCTTAATTTCCTCCCCTTCCTTCTCCCCAGTCTATGCCTTTCTCTTTCCCTCTTTCTGAGTGTGGAGCGATGCCCATGAGGGAAAGACAGCTAGCTAATGTCGTTCACGTGTTGATGTTTTCACGAATGAAGGAAATTCACACTGTCATTATCTCATGATTGCAAGTCTGTTGTATTCTGTACTTGTTGTAGCTAGCTCTCGGTTTGAAAAGCAAAATTTAAATGAATCCTTTTGTTTTCAAGAAAAGATTTTCTACATCAGAACAGTAACTCTGTGCATGGTAAAGGACGCCAAGCATAGCAAAATAGCAACGCCTCCATGACCATGCCGTCCAGTGTTGGCAAGCAAGACTCAGGGTGTTTTGTTAAGGCGGCGTCATGAGTCCGCTCTCCAGTATAAATAGTATAAACCCCTTGTTTGCGCGTGATGTTTTTTAATCCAGGGACAAAAAGCTCACGATGTTGTTTCACAACCTCATGTACTCACGGTCTGACTTTACAGCAAGCGTCATGCCATTTTAAAGTTTGCTGGTCTCATGGCCACTGCTGATAAATGATTTCAAGTTCTGTCAGTTGTTGTTACCTGTCTGGGTCTATGCCAGTTCACCATCTGTCGGCCCAGCCACTATCGCTTACTCACCATCTACAGTATCCCCTTCCTCCCCCTCCCCTCCCAGTTTGTTCTCCGCGGGTATGTTCTCTTCTCCCACCTGCAGGTGCTGAAATCCACTGTCGGTAGAATGTCCCCCATGGAATGCCATTCTCAACGCTCCAGGGGTTACATCTCTTCTCTCTCTCCATGCTCCTGTCTTCTGTCCCGCTCTCTTTCCTTTCTTCTTCTATAAACGTGGTCTTCTTGACGTGTAAAGGTATTGTAACGTGTTTGACACAATATAGCTGGGATCGTGCTGATGTGTCGTTAAACCCCAACACAAACATACAAACAAATCACCCCTCCCAATTTTGAGCTCCCCTCCCCTTTCCCTACCCTTCCAAACCTCCTACAGATGGACAGATTGACTGTAGAGAAATGGCAGGAGGAAAAAAAAAAAATGACAGTTTCACTTTCTCACATAAGTGTCTTCTTCTATGAAGTTGATCAAATGTTAGAGGTATCGATCTCTTGGTTCAGGGTCAATATGACAGCAAGGTCACCGTGTTGGTGGACTTACAGATAGGAAAGTGACTGAGAAAGAAAGAGATGAAGAAGAAGAAAGAAACAAGTAAAGAAATTCTCTAAGATCTTAAGAAAGAAATCAATAAATAAAAAGACAAAGAAAAACAAAGCAAGGGAAAAAAAAAAACAAAAAACGAAATAGTAAAGAAAGTGAGAAAGAGAGAAGATAACGAATGAAAGAAAGAATTAAAGAAAGAAAGAAAGAAAAGACAAAGAAAACAAGAAGAAAAGAATAGTAAAGAATGTAGTAAGAGAAAGATAAGAAGAAAAGAAAGAATTAAAGAAAGAGAGAGAGAAAGAAAGTGCGACAAGAAGAAAAACAAAGAAAAAAATGGTTAAGAAAATAAGAAAGAAAGAGGGCAAGGAGATGAAAGCATAAAGTTTAATAAGGAGAGAGAGAGAGAGAGAGAGAGAGAGTGGGTTAGATCATACTATCTATGAGCTATCTGTTCTTGGCTTTATTAAAGCTCAAACTGTTAGAGAACGGATTGGCTCTATTTGTCAACCTACAATATACGATCGGTTTTCAGACGTCCAGAGAAAGAACACACACACACAGACAGAAACATAATGTTTGTCATGCACTACTCATTTCTTTGCCTTTGTTAAGGTGAGCGGTATTTCAAGATGATCTAGATCTAGATCTTCAAGAATCGATAGGAGACTGACACGCCATTTGTTTTTTCTTTTGTTGTCATTTACTGTGTACATCTCCCCCTTCCACACGCTCTTACCAATCCCAGGCGGGGGCCCAGGGTTTGTTAGTTCTCTGCTCCCAGCTGCAGGCGGTTAAGCCTGTCAACGGTGGGTGTCTCCCAGTCCCATGGAGTGCCATCTTCGACATTCCAGGGGAGACATCTTTTTGCTCCTGTCTTCTGTCCCGCTTTCTTTCTTTCTTGACAGGTGAATATATCTTACCGTGTTTGGCACAGTATAGCTGTAATCGTCCTGATGTGCCATTAAACCCTAACACTAACAAAACACTCTTATAAAGATGGGGGGGGGGGGGGGGGGGGGGGGGGGGGGGGGGGGGGGGGGGGGGGGGGGGGGGGGGGGGGGGGGGGGGGG
>JBCAUA010108592.1:0-10076 GCA_038406235.1 Peronia verruculata
TCTATCTATCTATCTATCTATCTATCTATCTATCTATCTATCTATCTATCTATCTATCTATCTATCTATCTTTGCATTTATATAAAGTCATATCATCCCTCTGCCCCCAGACACCTTCTGTCAGGTAGGATGTCACCTGGACTGTGGAGAGTTTGGTGTCTGTAGGCTCAGACCAGATAATACCCCGCTGTGCAACTGCGTCGATCCCAGGTACACAGGTGCCAACTGCTCGGAGTTCAGGCCACTGAACTTACCACAGAATCAGAAAGGTAATTTAAGGCTATGTGGTAAAAGTCATTCTGGTGTCACAGGTTTTCATTGGTCTCATTTATTTGTTTCTACTCTTTCTGCCTGCCATACTTGTCTGTATAGATCTCCTGGTCATTGGGCGCGTTTGTCTATTCTGTTTTTACTTCACTTCAGCTACTTGTCGGTGTCTCCTTATATGTTCATTTATGTACTCATTTTAAATCTATGTCAGCAGTCCTTCTTCTTTGTCTTTGTCTGTGCCCCTTTTATCTCTTTAACATTATACTTGTATCCACTGTAGTTCAATTGTTCTGCAGTCCAATTTTCTCTGCCTTGCTGTCTGTCTGACTTAATATCTTATTCGATTGTGCTGCTTGACCATCATTATTTGTCCTGTAGTCTGTCTGAATTTATAGTAAAAGTAAAAAGTAAAAGTACCATCCCTTGACCCCCCAATAGGGGAAATTCAGACCGCGTCGCCGCAGTGCAGCGCCTCTGTACTTCCCCCGATATACATCAGGGCTGAAGAAAATTGTGTGTTAAGTATCTTTCCTAAGGATACAACATGCAACCGTTGCGATTCGAACCACCGACCTCTGCTTCTAAAAGCCGCAGCACAAATCACTGAGCTTACACGCCACACGTAAAAAGTACCATCCTTTGACACCCAAGAGGGGACATTTGCATGGCCACTTCAGACAGGGTCGTCGTAGTGCAGCGCTACTGTATGAGAGAACCAGAGATAAAGAGAGGTTTACGGTCATTCTCATCTGTCTGTATTTACTTATGACTTATTACGTATTACTTATTGATTGTATTTTCTGACTTACCTCAGCCGTTCTCTGCCCTGTCCATCGAACCAAGACTTTGGTTTTCTTTAGACTATAAATGACGTCTCTGCCAATTCACTTTGACAACGATCTAATGAAATTCATGATCCTAACTTTCTCTTTTCAATGGCATCGCTACCAATATCAGGTTCAACAGGACTAGCACCGTTTGCTCTGGGTCTGATCATTGCCGCTAGCCTGCTGTCGATGGTGTTGTTGATGGTGATCATCCTGTACGTGCTGTGGCGAAGACGCAACATCACCATGATGAAGCTGGTGTTTTGGTTCCAAAAGTTTGAGGAAGACGGTGGGTATCAGATGGTTGTGTTTTCCCAAACTGTTGTTATCGTGTTGTATGAGTAAGCAAAGTTCCATTTGTGTCTCAATGGGGACGTTTTGTTCTCTTCTTTTTCTTCTCTCTTTCTCTCTCTCGTTGTGATCTGTTCATTTTGGTACATTGCCCCCTCCCCTCCCCCAGCCCCTTTCCTCTCTTTTTCACCGGCATACACACATACACACACTCTTTCACGCACGCACACAAGCATTCACGAACTCACACGCACAATTTAATGTTCTCGTTTAAAACATAACACACCACGAGTATAACAAAGGTGTTGTGTAATGAATGTGAGTTTACGGTAATCTTAATTTGAAAGATCACAGTGCATGAATATATTTTCTAAAAATTATGATATTAAAAATTGACGACAGTCAGACTTAATAAAAATGAGTTTGCCATAGATTTTTGCTTCATACAGTGGAATAACGATGGGAAAGAACTGAAAAGTAAAAGGGGAGAACAGCACATGTCCTGTTTTTAACATTTTCAATGTTAGGATCCGTATATTTAGTACGTTCTGAACATTAACTGTCCCACCTAAAAAGATAGAAGGAACAGCCATGTTGTAAAAAAAAAAAAAAATGGTTTCATCTAATATCTTCAAGAAACAAACAGCAAAGGAGTTTTTGAAAACGAAAATTGCAGTTTTCACCAATATATAAAACGTTGACACATGTGGTTCTTCCCCCTTGCTCTTAAATTACATCAGCTCTTGCATTCTGTTGAAACCCATTACTATCAGCATCTTCATTAATTTACATTTTATTTTCTGTGATGGAGAGCGAAAAACAAACAAACAAACAAACAAAAACTGGAACATATCATATAAGAGCATAAAAAAAAAATATAACTGATGACTTGAAATTAGTTTAACCCCAAGGCACTTTAATCAAGGCTACGGGATCCGCCTGCTAAGGTTTTGCGACCCACTTGGGGATGGCAACCCACCAGTTGAAAGCCCCTGAATTTCACAGTGGTCGCGTAGATGGGCGAGATAGTGATGATGACAGGTTACTGACTTCTCAGGTCTCATTCATATCTGGATCCCCTTTCTCTCCCCCAGATGACAGAGACTATGACGCCTTTGTCTCCTACGCCTCCTCTGATCAGGACCGACAGTTTGTGATCCAGACACTGGTTCCTAAGCTGGAGGGACCTCTATGTTTCTCACTGTGTATCCATCAGAGAGACTTCATGCCTGGGCTGTGTAAGGCCAACTTTTAAAAGCCATCTTCACTCGTTATAGCTTTAGTATCACCATACTTTGTCTCTTTGTCTATTTTAACGGCCTGTCTCTTCTGCCTTCAGTGATCCCACCGCTTGTATCCATTTATATCCTAGTGAATGTGTACTGGCTCTCTGTCTAAAAAAAATCTCACAAACTTATCTCACAAATTCAAAATACAAGAGTAAACATTAAATAGATAGATACGCAGACAGACATACTTAGAGATAGACTTAGACAGACAAACAGGCAGCCAGATAGACAGACAAATAGATAGACAGACAGACAGACCAACAGACAACAGGCATGTTGACACACAGGCAGGCAAACAGGTAGGCAGGCAATCAGGCAAATTGGCTACTAAACAGATAAAGACACTGTATGTTTTAACAGCTACGACAGGTTGTTTGTCTACCCGTCTGTCCCTTCCAGCCACGATTCTGTCAGTCTTTCCATTTACTGTATGTTTTGACAGTTATCACCGACAACATCACCGAGTCTGTGAAGAGAAGCCGGCGTACAATCCTCGTGGTCAGTCCTTCCTTCATTGGCAGCGGCTGGTGCAAGTTCGAATATCAGATGGCACTGCAGGAGATGCTGAACGAGAAACATCGGATTGTGCCCATTCTATTAGGTCAGAGGTCAAACCATTCATACCCACCTTTCCTTGATCAGGTTCTTTGCCCTTGACATCTGAGGATTGTATTGTCCTGCATTAGGGCCTTTTATTTTTCTTTCGTACGGTTTTTGACGTGAAAAAAAAAAATCAATTATTAAAGGGGTAGTGCAACATCATTTTGTGGTATCAGGTTTCTTTTGGTTTTTACCTCAAATGAAATGCCGATGGCTTCCTAAATTTGAGATTTTAACAGATATAGAGACGAGATCGCTCAGACCGCTTGATTCTCCGTATTTGACCGGTGACGTCAGCGGCTTCCTGAAGGCACATTAGTGGGAGACTTGAGTGGACCTATTCAGTATGTAAACAATGGTGTATTTGGCTGAGACCTGTCGGTCGCAGGATAGTCGGGCGTTTTTAGAGGCTCCTCGTTGCGCTGTGATATTTCTCACAATGTCATTTGAACCTGAGGTTTATCGTCTCAGTTTGAAATTATCGCCACAATAAGTATGCGCAGCACAATAGACACTCCATAGATCCGTGGAAGACTATGACGTCACACATTAATGGAGTAGAGAGGTGGCGAAAAGAAGCGCAGAACCGCAAGCCGTCTTATTTTGTAAAATAAACACATTAACGGCGATTTTTCGCAAAAATAACACCGGTAACATGGTTTTGGCTACTAGAAGTTTATTATTTTATAACAAATAGCGTAGGGTGTAGGAGACGTTGCACTATCTCTTTAAGCAGAAGTTGAGATCTTGGCAATTGAAGACAATGGGGATGACCTATTTCTGCAGCTGAATGACTGATCACTTTTTTACATCCTCATTAATCCTTATTAGACCATGCGGCTACGTCCAGCAGTGGATGAACACCGCCTAGGTGAAAGGTGAAAGGTGAAAGACCATGCGGCTTCTACTCGCTCTGTTTCAGTAACTTGAACTCTGACATGCATTTTTACATTGTCAATATAGAAGAGTTTAGTGAAAGAACAGAAAAATTGCCTAAAAATTCATTCGCTGTTGAAAACCACGTGATTTCTCCTGTCGGCTCAGTTTGACGAGCGCCTGACTTCATCGTCTCTGTCTCATATTATTACCGACAATTTAGCCACTAGCAAAAAAACGCAGGAATTGCGTTGAAAAAGCAGTAGTTCTCTCCTGTTTGATGTAAATAAAAACTTCAAGATTTGCAAGTAGATGCGCACTTCGAAGCAGGTTATTTTTAACAAGATGGTGGTTAAGTGCTTCTTTGTTTGTTTGACTGTGTTGAGGTTTAACGACACATCAGCATGATTGCGATTATATTGTGTGAAATACGTTAAGATGCGTTCACACGTTAACAAGAAAAGAGGAAAGAAAGCGGGACAGAAGACAGGAATAAGGAGAGAGAGAGAGAGAGAGAAGAGATGTTTCCTCTGGAATGTTGAGGATGGCACTCCTTGGAACACACCCCACCGATGGCAGGCTTACACCGCCTGCAGGTGGGAGCAGAGAACCTACATGTAATGCCCAGGCCCCGCGGGGGAGCAAGATGGTGGTTAAATGTACATCCTCAAGGAGCTTATATAATATACTAATTATACTGGAGAGCGCACTGATGATGTCACACATGCTGAGTGTGGAGCCATGCCCATGAGGCCACAACACCTAGTTAACGCCGTTCCTATGTTAATAATTTCACGAATGAACGAAATTCACACTGTCACTATCTTATAATTGCAAGTCTGCTGTATTCTGTCCTTGCTGTAGCTCTCGATTTAAAAAAAAAGTGAATCGTTTACAAGAAAAGATTCACTACATCAGAAAGGTGACCAACTCCATGCGTAATAAAGGATGCCAAGCATAGCAAAATAGCAACGCCTCCATGGTCATGGCGTCCAATGTTGGCACGCGAGACACAGGGTGTTTTGTTAAGGCGGCGACATGAGTCAGCTTTCCAGTAGAAATCGTATCAACTCCTTGACTTTCCTTGAGAGTCTCCCAGCTGAAAACACAGACAATCCAGCCTGTGTCAAACTCACATGCATGAATGGCGTGCCTAAGTGACGATTGAGCGGAAATCGAGTGGGGCAAAGTAACACAGCTGGTCAAAAACAACCGGCATTATGGAGGAAAACATCTGACCTACTTCCGGCCGGAAGTTCTTGCGAATTTCTCTGAAAGCTTGTGTTCTGTTACAGGACTGGTCACGTCATTTTCTTGTCGGACACCATCGCTTACAAAATGTCTGTTTCTCGCCCAGATGGTTGTTTTTGGCTGTGTCTGTGCTCGAAAGGGGATTGATATTTTGTGGGATCTCTTTGTTTGTGTGTGTGTGTGTGTGTGGGTGGGTGTATCTTATAGGATGACATTACCTAAGTGTGCATATGTGTGTGTGTATGTATGTATGTGTGGTGTTCTTAGTGGGTGTGATTGTATCTAGTGGTAGAGCTTTGTATGAGCATATGTGTATGATACAGTATGGCATTGTATGTATATAATATACACTGTATTATGTTGTATGTGTGTATATATATGTATCGTATCGGATGGCTTCTATGTGTTTATATGTGTACATGCACTCGTGGGTGTGTTCGCATTTTGTGTCATATCTTTATATGTGCATTGTTGAATGATATGGGGTGGCTATGTGTGTATGTATGTTTTATGTGCGTGCCGCTTGTGTAGGTGTATCATTTAAGACGGCTTTGCCTAAGGGTGTCTATGTGTACGTGTGCTCATGGGTGTGTTCATATCTTATGGCATAACTTTGTATGTGCGTATGTGAATGATATGGGATGGTTCTGTGTGTATGTGGTTTATGTGGGTGTATGTGGGTGCGTTCATACCTTGTGGTATAGCTTTGCATGCGGACATGCGACTGCTATAGGATGGCGTGTGTGGGTGTGTGTGTGTGTGTGTGTGTGTGTGTTTATTGTTCAAAGAAGCATTTGACAGCAAGACAACTTGTTGTTCGTGTCTTCGTAGGCATAGTACATGTACCATGTGCGGTGTCAGATGGCAGGAGTTAGTGTACATGTCTATACAATATGTAAGTATAATATGAGAAGGTTCTGTATATCATATTCGTGCCACTGTATCTTGTAGGGATGATTCTGTTTGAGTGTTCGTGAATGTAAAGATAAAATCTCATACGGAGTATTTTACCCGAGTATTTGTACCTTGTAGGTTGTCCTTCCTTTTTTTTTCTTGAGACGCTTATTCTTAAGGAGGAGTATTTCGACTTCAAGCGGTTGCCTATTTATACTTAGATTTTTTGTGGGTGGAAATTTGGACATTGGGATGTGTTGTCAGGACAGCGGCACTCCGCCTACTCTTCATCGTTTTTTAATTGACAATGTTCTTTAAAGTGTGTAACGTACATACGAGAAATCTGGAATATATTAGCTCTTATCCGAGAAGGCTGGACGTCGGACTTTCTTACTCAGAGAAAGCCATGGGACTGTGAAAAAATACAGGTTTTAATTTTTGTATCCCCCCCCCCCCCCCCCCGGGAGAATCTGCGAATTGAACCCGCAACCCACGACGTGAGTTGTTCACCAGGGAGCAGTCGCCAGAATACTCAACCTCAGTCTTTTGGGGGTCCTTTGATGTACCTTGTCTATATTATATGAATCCTTCCACCTCCTCCCCCTCCCTCTTTTACATGAACAAGGATCTGTGTATTTTGTGGGATGGTTTCATATGAAGGTGAATGTGGATGCACTGCAAAGAGTTTAAACTGGAGTGCGGACTCCTGACGTCACGCGTGCCGAGTGTGGAGCCATGCCAGTGGAGGCAAGACACCCAGTTAACGCCATTGTTATTATGTTACCACGTGTTCATGGACGAAATTCACGCTGTCATTATCTTATAATCGCAAATCTGTTGTATTCTGTCCTTGCTGCAGCTCTCGATTAAAAAAAGGCATGAATCAGTCTGTTTACAAGAAAATATTTACTAGATCAGTGCCGTGGCGTCCAGTGTTGGCACGACAGACACAGGGTGTTTTGTTAAGTCGACGCCATGAGTCCACACTCCAGTATAAAAAGTATAAGCTCCTTGATGCACTGAAAAAAATGTCTGTTAATTTAAAGTCATTGCCGTGGAGATACTTTCAATAATTTACCGTATAATATACGGCAACATTTTTTTTTTTCTATAATTTTACAGCACAGTGTGGCAGTTTTGGAGATGCCAATTCTCTGTCAAATTCTAATGTCACCGTCTGAAAAGCATTTGACAGCAAGACAACTTTATCGTCCCTGTAAGTCTCTAAACACACTCACTTCTCTGTTGCCCTATCTCCATTTTTCACATGTTGAGGAAATAGGAGATAGGACAAAATGATTTTCAAAATATACCTGTTTGGGCAAGTGATCGGTGAAATGACCACAGCATGTGACAGATTTACTATCCCTTTTTCACATGACATATAATATCTCCAAATCGCCCAAAATGGAGATAGGACAACAAAGAACTGAGCTCTCGATAAGTCCGAAAAATTGGGTCATGACGTTTTTTGGCTTTATTAAACTAGAATGGGTTTTCCCCACCTCCTCTATAATTATCTAATCCATGGAAGGAACCAATGACAGTCACACTTTTTGCCATGTAGACTAGACTCATGATTCATGATTTCACTTCCATTCATTAAGTTTTTTTTTTTTTTTTACGTTATACCACAATTCCAAGGCATACCTTTGGCATATTTTTACATGAAAACTTTTAACAGTGTGTCTGTATTTGATGAGGCGTTCTTATCGACAATATTATTTTTGTACATTGTATTTATGCGATAGTTTCGTACGTGTGCATTTTGCAGTTTAGCTGAATGAATGTGAACTTTATACAAGCGTTGATGCACTCGTACCTCTTAAAGGGAACGGAAGAAAATGTTAAGTATCTCTTTAAGTATCCGAGTTTAAGTGTTGTATTAAGCTGCATTTTATTATGTTAGAAGTTGGGTCGAGTAGGACGTCATTATTTTGTTGGTGTTACTGTTGTTGTTGCTGCTTTTGTTATTGTTGTTGTTATGGCATTTATCATTCTCATATCCTTGTTCTGTGATGCAGCTATGTTTGTTATTGTGATTGTTATGTTAATAACAGTTGTTATTGTTGTTATGATAAAGTAATGGAATGTTTCAGTCTTTCACTTAGTTGATGTAGTTCTGATTATAGTTACTGTAACTTTGTTGTTATTGCTGTTGTTGCTGCTGTTGTTGTTGTTGTTGTTGTTGTTTAAATATTATCAATGTCAATAACGTAGTTTTGAAATGTAACACAAACGCTCTGATTCATCTGATGTAGATTTTGTATTCACTTAGATGTTGTCAAAGTTGTTTTTGATGTTCTTATGGTTGTTTGTGTCGTTGCTATGTCTGGTGTCGTTGCTGTTATTATTGTTGTTATCGTCGATGATGGTTGTTGTACTAATTAATTTCACATTAAGTATTGAGAGTATGGAAGGAAGACAGTAGAATTAACAGTAAGAAACAGAACAAGAAACATGTCTATTAAAGAGAAATATATTTATTTATTTAAACACACATGGTCACAACTAACAAACAAACAAACCAAAAAACAAACAAACAAACAAACAAACACACGAACAAACTTTTGCGTTATGTACAGCTATCAGATGTACATTAATAATTATCTGGAATACATTCAGCTGGTTTGAATTATGGTGCAATCATTTACATAGTAAAGTACATGAACATAGACTGAAAAACTGATTATGTTCGCCCTTAACTATCGTTACAGCTGATGATTTCTAATGATTCATGGGAGTGTCACTGGAATATAACAAAGGCATAAGGCATGATTGTAATTATCTTCCCTAAGCCCAGGCTGAAAATGTATAAAAAGTAACAGCAACATCATGATGGTATATTACAAAAATATGTTTAACTCTTTTACGTCAACTGGGATAGCTTTGGAATATAACAAAACCTGATGTATATAGACTTTGTTTACGTTGGAACATAACAAACACATTGGGGGTAATTTTATAATATTCCTCCTAAGCACTAGCTGGAATGGCATTGGAATGTAACAGGCAACAGGTCCTGTTATTATATTATTCCTGTTACAGTTAAGCTGAAATGCGTTTGGAATGTAACAAACTATGGCGTGCATTTATATTAATTATTATCTCCCCGAAGCGCAGGCTGAAATAACCTTAGAACGTAACAAAAATATTATATAGTATTGGTTTGGTTTCCTCTCTCAAGTTAAAGCTGGAATGAAATATTGGGAATGTAACAATGGCATGATGTGAATTATGTCCTCTCTCTTAGCTCAAGCTGGAGTGACAGTGGAATATAATAAATGATGGCGTATGCTTTATTACGCCGGTCTGGCGGCCAGTCGACATGAGCCGTAAGTCGCTGGGCTAGAGCCGAGAATCTGGGCTTTGAATCTGATGAAAGGGGTCAGACATTGGATTTTTTTTTAAATAGCAGTAATTGAAAGTGCATTTATTTCTGAACAAGACAGTATTGGTCTAACTCTCAATTTATAATATTGATTTAGTAAAACGGGGTTTTTGTGAAGTAGGGTGTGTAGGATTTGTGTGTTAGATCGTTCACTTAAACTCGACTTTTTCTGTTTTTCGGTCATTCATTCCTGAGGGGGTCTTCCCTTTTTCTCTTTAAACTGCAATATCTCTGGCTAGAATAAAGCTAGCTCAAAACTTATTTTTCATTACCTAAAAGGGTATGAAATGAGTTTTCACATCACACACATACACACACACACACACACACACACACACACACACACACAAACACACACACACACACACACACACACACACACACACA
>JBCAUA010108603.1:0-10076 GCA_038406235.1 Peronia verruculata
GTCTGTCTGTCTGTCTGTCTATCTATCTATCTATCTATCTATCTATCTATCTATCTATCTATCTATCTATCTATCAAGAATTAATCTCTCTGTTATTTCAAACATATATTTTTGACAAACATAACGGATCCTACTTTTAATTTGTGGTTTATATTCAATTTTTATTTCTATATGGTTCCCGATGAACACTGGCTAACCAAATATTGGAAAAGAGATTACAGTACCGGTAATTGAAGTGATTTTTCATTATATATTTGCAAATGATGAATTTCATTGGATGGCAAAGGTGTTATAAAAAAACAAAAACAAAATAATACTGCCTTTCTGTGCTCTGCCTTGTTGACTATAGTGTGAGCTGACCCTTGACCCACTGGACGTGTTGGGAATCTATATAGATATGATCACGTGGTGTAATCGTTGAGATTCCAAACGAGCCCATTAGTATCAAATGCCTGTACAAACAGCATAATAATCTATTGGGAATGTCTATATCTAAATGTTTAATTTGCAGAGTCTGGAACAGTTGTATGACCGTACAATTAAACTTATTATTTGTCGTTCCATAGATATTTCTATACGTGGTGACATATCATCTTTCTGGCAATACCGACACTAAAATGTTATATGACCAAAGTTAGAATTTGAATAATATGTTAATATGTGAAAGGCTGAAAGTATATTATGTTAGGATTAGTTAAAGTAAGAGTAAGGATAAGGAGTAAATAGGTTTAGATTTCAATTTATACTGTTAAAGTAAGAAATAGGGTTAAAATGAATCTGGGTTCAGCGTTTGTATGAACGATGCAATGAGCGCAGCACAGTTTTGAGCATGTCTAATTTCTCTGTCAGCTGTTCTTCTCATTCAGACTCAGATCTTTCTAGAATTTGATGATAGCAATGAAGAATGTCGATGAGAAAGATAAGGCAGCATGATGATTTATGACAACCGCTGAGACAGGATTTTCTTCCGTGTCAGAAGCTGCAAGCAAGCATGTAAGGCCATCTATCTTCATTATACTGCAAAGAAACGCCAAGCACTTACGCTTATTGACGGAACCTGCTGTTGAACAAAAGCGTATTCTTCGAATGGAAACAAGATCTTTGATTTTTGTATATGTATGGATGAAGTGCGATTGGATTGTATGCACATCGTGGGCTCAGTCCTCTGTTGCTCTATCTCCATTTTTGCATTTTGAGAAAATTGATGTTTTATTATCTCTAGCAACTATTCTTTGTACACAGGAGATAGGACAAAATATTTTTCAAAATCTACCTATTTGGTCAAGTGATTGGTGAAATAATTACATTATATTATGGTAGATTTTTCTTTTCATCCCTCTTTCCTATGACATATTTATATTATAGCTCCAAATAACCCGAAAGTGTAGATAGAGCAAGATTGAACTGAGATCACAATGTGTGAGACGAAATGATCTGGTTTGGTTTGGTTGGATTTTGATTCACCATTGCCAACAGCTGCGTGCGTTGATTTTCTTTACTCATTCGTGTTTGAGATCTTTGCAGGCAGTGGAAAGCTCAACATTAATTATGCCACACAAATTTCCTCTAGGCGTAAGTTGTACTGGATAGATCTGGCTGTCTGAAATAATTCCTCTAAACTGGTGTCCTTATACAGCTTTGGCCATTAAAGAGTTCAAAGTTCATCCGTAGGACTGAGCTACTTGATGCTCCAAGCAAGACAGAAGGGAACAAGAGTTTGTCACTAGTGTGCGTGATATAGCGTGAAACAGAGGCAATGGGAGACACTGCACATAAATATATACTTCGAGTAGCGGAATAATATGACACAATACTAGACTTTCTCCTACCCTGGCTGGGCTGTGGTGGATGTTGCGAGTGGAAAATGATGATGTTGTGTTATATATATAAAAGGTAGATCTGGATGAAGTTCAGTAAAGGTCAGTAAATGTGGGCAGTGTTCACATTTTATTTCGATTATCTATATAGGGGGCGGAATGTGATACTAGAGTACGTCACAGAGTGAGTTATGGTTTTTATAAGCTTCTCAACCTCCTGTAGTGGTGATTATCTCAGCTGTCCACAACCGTGGTCAGAAAATAACATAAACACTATTGTGTTATGTTATCATGTATGCGACTACAACAATCTCATCTCACAGAGTGAGAAAAAAGACGACGCTGCTTTATATGAAAACAGGTCGAGTAATACCCATGAAAACTTTCCTTAAATTTGAATGCTGGTGTAGCAATAGTTCAATGCCCTTTGCATCTTGTAAAGACAGGAACTTGATGATGATTATTTTCGTGTAAGCCCATAGCAACTGAACTCTGTGATCTGATGTTTCATTGGATTGTATAGTGATTGGCGATAAGATGACACATGATAGTCAACAGTAAAGATTGGACTTTGGTCATTGTACTTTATATGGTATAGATGGTATAGAGTGCTGGCGTGGAAGGTTTATAGGCAATACAAGTACCATCATGGATGTAAAAGTGAAGAGAGTGTGATATGATGATATTTCATTTGTATAATGACGGGTGAAATAGTGAGATGGTTGGTTCGTTTGGGTGCATAATAAGCTTACATAGAGGTGAGTGTATTTGTTTGTGTGTTTGTTTGTTTGTTTGTCTGTCTGTCTGTCTGTCTATCTGTCTGTTTGTTTAGATACAATCCATTTTCATGAATATTTAAGAAGTGATGATAAAAGCTGAGCTTTGGAATGCTCAAGCGCGGGCTGAGCTGGCGTCACTTTGAGTGAACCTCGCAGCGTCAAGCAATACTGATGACGACCGAGGCGGGGATGAGAGATTTAATTTAAAAAAAAAAAAAGCACACGTGCTATGAGATTAAAAAGCACACACATGCTTTGGGATTTTTAAAAAGCAAACTGATGACAAGAATTTAAAAAAAAAAAAAAATCACCCTGCATTCGTGTTGGCCCATCGGCCTCAGTCCAGACTGAGAAAGCGGCAGTGGCATCTGGAATGATTCCATCAGTAAAGCTATGCAGTTCAGGCTATTATGTCAGTAAAAATGCTAGTCATTTATATTGGTACATATGTACATAATATTATACATGTATACATGATATATTTATATAGGTCTGAAGTTATGTTGGTGTAAGTATGTAGATATCATGTATTATGTATGTACTTTACTATGTGTGCATGTGTGTATGTGTGTGTGTTCGTGGATGTGTTGATGTATGTGTCCATGTCTGTATGGATGATTCTAAGTATCGGCAGTGACTACAGATAGGTAGGAAATACCGCCATTGTACATGCCTGCATACTACCAACACCCGGTACATGGATTTTAACCCTTTCACTGTCAGGACACATCAATGCTCATGTCCTTGTGTCCTCTACATCAAAACCAACGACCTGTTACCAACTGTTCAAATCCTAACAGTTGTGTTTCCATCAGAATTTTGTTTATTTTAATTAACTCTGTTGTAGCCAAATTCTGAATATATTTGGACTGATGTCTCACAATTCTATAATTATAGTCAAAGCAGTCAAAGGGTTACTACATCCACACCACTACTTGTACTAACAACTACTCACTAGCACTGGATACCATCACAAATGTTGACATGACTATATCACAAAGGGTCAGTCTAATGATCACATCAAAACATGACATTAAAACACCACTGCTTCTGACACAGTTGCTTGCACACTTTCTGTTCATAGCTTAGAATTATAAACAGGGAGTATGGACAAATTTTCTTGCACATTAGTTATCTTATTAATTTGATGACCACTGAGAAAGATCACGCAACACCCTGCCAATTCAGTACATGGCCGACTGGCTCATCTAGATCTATATTCTGTTAGTAAATCACTACAGGTGTGTGTGTGTGTGTGTGTGCGTGTGCGTGTGTGCGTGTGCGTGTGTGTGTGCGTGCGTGTGTGTGCTTGCGTGTGTGTGTGTGTGTGTGTGTGTGTGTGTACTAGTTTCATCTGGGCCAGTAAATGCGACTTTATTACTTATCATTAAATTTCAGCTCGATTAAATTGCTCCTCTCTATATTAAGCAAAACATTAAAGTAACCACCTTAAGTAAATGTTTTCTATTTATTTTAAAGCCTTGGAATGTTATTTTAAAGCCTTGTTAAATATATATTATATTTAACGGAGCTTTATTTACATGAATCTGTTAGTATGACTTATGAAAGTATGTTTGTGTGCAAATGTAAATGTCTGTGAGAATATTGAATAAACACACACAACGGAAAATAAATAAATAAATAAATACATAAATAAATAAATACATAAATAAATGAAATAAAAATAAAATAAAATAAACTCTAGAATGCCAGGATTTTGATCAAAATGCTTTCTAGATCACCAAGTCATGACTGTTTTAATTTTTGTAAAAATGTGACTGCTGACTTCCAAGTTTATAGAGATGTAGTTACAGTTTCAGATTGTCTGATTTGTGATATTTCATGTTCTCCTTGAGATTTAAAATAATACTAATAATAAAATAAGAGCCGTTGGTTAAAAAAAAAAAAAAAGAAAAGACATACTTTTCGCAAGAACATTTAATGCCAACTGAGTTTGTCATAACGTAGCCCAAAACAAAAAACAGGCACTATATAATCAAAGAAAGAAACAAATGCTCTAAAAACTGGGTTAGATAAAAGTATTTTTACATGTAATGTAGGCCAGATACATGTTTTCGCTACCAAGACCGTTTTGGCTTGACGGACACTGCAAGAAGTGAGAGGTTATTCTCTTCGAAATTAGCAGGCTACAGACCAAACATTTCTACATGACTACATGCCATTTGGAAGGATAGATAAGGAAGCCGCTACTTGTTACATGAAAAGCTTGACGTTTATTGTCGAGCATAACAAGGGCATGGGCAGTTTCTAACCAGACGTAGTTGTACTTGGTAGGGATCCCACCCATTTCAAGACAGAATCTTTGACGAATTTGTCCCATCTGGCCTCCCATAGAGTCATAGCTGCCTGTTTCTCCGACGCATTCATTACACTGTATCTGTTGATGAAAATATTAAAAATATACATGTATATAACCATACAGATCATACTACAGCTAGAATATAATGTGGATTCCAAATTATCTCACATCCAATTTAGGCGACGTCGTCTCCCACAGGCAAGGCTTTTGTTTGTGTATTTATTTTCTTGCGTTCTCTTTCTTTCTATCCGTTATTTTTCTTTCCATCCCCCCTCCTTTCTCTGGATTCTGGATGAACCAAGGAGATATAAGAAGCAGTCACTATCTGTCTGCACTGGTGCTGCTAGTATAAATGTGTCGTATGAGGTCCTAGGAACAATAGCAGTGTGTAAGAATTAAACCCCCCCCCCCTTCCTCAGTCCCCCCCCCCCTTGGAACGTCGGGAAAAATGGAAGGAGAAAACCAGATGTTACACTTACAGGGATTGAGTAAAAAACTTCACCCAGAGAAACAAACATCTTAATGAACGAAACAATTCCTCTGAGGGCTGACTTACTGCAAAGAGTTCATGGCCAGCTGTTTGAGGAAGGTCAGATCGGCGTCCTCGCCCGACATGGCCATGAAAGCCATGAAGATGTCATGAGACAGGGGAGCTGATTCCCAGGTGCCCGGGTCGTCCGAGCTGACCACTATGGGGTAGTTGTCGGCCATGAGGTTGGTCATTGGATGGTTTCTGATGTCGTTCACTAGTCCGAGCAGCTAAAAGAGAGAAATCGAAAAGTTAACTCTAAAATAGTTGTACGGCTTTTTGGCTTGTGAAGTTTTGTTTTATGGGCTATTTCTGTTAGGTATGTGAAGCTTAGCTTACATAGTTTGGACATATATCTTAGAGCTTAGTTCTGTGGTAGACGTTCTTTTTTTTGTTCTTGTTGCTAGTAGTGGGGATTATTGCTATCAAGCTTAGATTTATTTGTTATCTAATATGTTAAGTAGACCTATGTGAAGTCGAACTTCTTACTTACTTATTGATGCAAAGCCTAGTTGTATTGGTTATCTAAGTTAGACAAGAAAAGACCTAACTTTTTTTGTTCAGCTATTTGCCGGAAAACTGGTTTCATCGTTGTTGATTACTTTTGTTAGGAATGTGATGTCTTTCTAAATTAATTTGTTATTTTCTTGTTTTGGTTGAAGCCATGTTTGAGTGCTCATTTACAGTTGGTTCTAGCGGTTTGTACACCCTAACTTGAACAATTGTTATTTCTGAGATGTTGACTTTCCCTCCGTGACTGTCTGTCTTCAAATCCCTTGTCAGTTCTTCGTCTCCGATACCCTCCCCCACCCCCTCTTTTCGTCCATTAATTTATCACTCAAACCATGCCTCCTCCATCCATTTATCATCCATCCACACAGCCCTGTCCTCATTTTTTTTTTTTTTTAAATAAGCAGCCCACAAGAAGCCAATAAGCAGCCAATAAGCAACAAGAAGCCTACCTGATTAGAAATGGGGTTGACTTCCACGGCGATGCCTTTCTGCTTGACCATCTCGGCCAGCTCGGGGTGTTTCGGCAGAGCATATCCGTGTCCGATGCGGGTCGTGTTTAGTAGCAGAGCGTCCACCAAGTTGTAGTCCACTTGGGTACCTTGCCATTCTGCAAAAGGCATTGATTTCTTCAGGGCTTCTGATGTACACCACATAACCTCTGTGTATTTTGGTATACATGTGGCTATTAGTGTGAGTACAATTTGAAAATTTGTGATCGTGTGTTTCCAGCGGTACAGCTGTTATACTACGGAAACACTGCTAAACACACAACACACTTTTTGGAATGCTGTAAAATTTCATGACTTACAATTTCGGCGTGTTGGACGCCGCAGGACTCGTGGAACATTCATGCCATACTCTTTCATTACTGGAGCCAGTGAAATGTTCATGACCTACTTTCTAAATGTTGAGGAATTAATGAGATGTGCATTTCCTAGTTCTATATGTTATAAAAGTCAATGGTGTGTTCATGACCTACTTTCTAAATGTTGTTCAAGTCAATGAAACATTCAAATGTAAAAAATAAATGAAATTATCATAATCTTTCTGATACTAACGAAACGTTCATGATCTACCTTGTGAATGTTCAGGCCTTTTGTTTCAGTACCAGTTCTTTGAACGGTGCGAAGCCAATTAAAGATTCATGATCTGCTTTCAAAATGCCGTAAAGGGAACATTGCTAAATTAAAGTCATTATTGCAGTTTATATTTCCGATACAATCTCTTGATTCTGCAAAGACTATGAATTGTCCACGACCTACTCTTCCAATTCTTTAAAACCAAATACAAAACACGTCTCGTCTTTAGGAAAGTACAACCTTTGGATTAGTGTCTGGGTGGTCAGGATATACTGATGAGACTTACTGGTTTCGCCAGCATGGTAAAAGTAAGGCAGATGGTAGGGCGGGCTCTGCTGGGAGGGGTACAGCAGCTCGTCAAGGTAGAAGAGGAGTGGGTTGAGCGGATCTTCCTGGCCGACCAGATCGTAGCCCATCATAAAATTCGGATACTTTTGGTGGAGCATCATCGCTGTCTTCACCTCGTTCAAAATTTCAGCCTTGCTCCTGAATCTGCCAGCAAAGTTTATGGGGAAAACAGTTGTAACCTACTGATGGTTGTATATTATCGTTTGTTTGTTGTTGTTGTTGTTGTTATTTTTTCTACATGCAGGTGTGACAAGACAGGAGCTGAAGATCAAGAAGGATGGACCCTCCTCCTCCCTCCCCCCCCCAAGTTTAGGTCCATCTTTTACATACAGAACAAAAATTGTTTGCTTTTATTGTTTTGTTCGAGTTGTTGGTTCAGACCATTGCTTTGGAAAGCTGTGACTGTTTTTTCTGATGTTGTTTAGGTGCGATAGTTACGGCCCAGGACTAACGCATAAACAGTAACCGTGAAACGTATTGAAATCAGAGCTGGCTTGAAAGTCGACAACAATGATAAAAACTTAGAGACAGGCTGAGAAATGTTAATTTTTGAATTCAGTGAGGATTGTTTTTGACAAGTCCCCCTTACTCTTACCAGACACAAAGAGTGCTGAATAAGTATCGCAGATCAAATGTGCATCATAGGCATTTTTTTTTTTTTTTTAAATCACGTATAAGGGAATTTATAGACTGTGCGGGAGAAAGCACTAAACAAATGCTCTCTACTATTTAATTTTTATCCCAACTTTTTTTTTTTTTTTTTGCTGCATGTTTGTTTGTTTGTTTGTTGGCTGGTTGGTTTGTTTGTTTTTTCTGATGAATCTCTCAATGATAAATATTTTTTGGGGGGAGGAGTGGAGGGGGAGGATCTTCTTTACACAGCTTGTCAGCACAGCTTTGTCTGGCAAAGAGAAGTCACAGGACTGAGCTAAAACATCTCCCGTGTGTGAGACTGGGGTAGACATCGATAACTGCCAACAGATTGAAAGAGAAACTGCTGACCAGCTAATCTGAGTTTGAACAAAATCGTTCCATCACCCAAGAGGTGCTTTTAGTAAGTCCTGAGTGATTGACAGATTGACAGATTGACAGATCCCGCCTTACCGCAGGCCGGACATGATGATCTTGGCACCGACAAAATCGTCTTTATTGTCACTGACAAACTGCTGGGTGACCTCCTGGTACATTTTACAGCCAAACTCCGTATCCTGGACCGCGCCAGAGGCGTTCGTGAACTGCAAATAGAGAAAAACATTTGAGATGATGCAAGTGACAAGCTGCGCACTGTTAACCCCTGCATGTTTTGATAGCCAGTCAAAATGAGTTGTCTGTCCATTTTCGTCCAAACTTAGTCATAAAACTGTTACATAAAACCTTAGCTCATAATTAGATTTTATGTGGTGAAAAATGGTTTGAGCCACGGCCAGTTTGACAGTATCCAAAGATATTGCAAACTAAGGAGGCCTACGAACTGGCTAATGTCGGGAGGCAAAACGGCAGTAAGGAACAGTTGAACATTATGGTCTTATACTATCTACATACTGACATCACAGCATTTTGATATTTATAACCTGCCCATAGAGCAGTAGTTCCTTATTCAGAGAAAGAGCTTTTTTTTTTTTAATTTTTGCTTTACATAAACCTCGACATCCGACCGCCTCTTCACATCCAGTCTCCCTGTTCGAGTCCAACGGCTTATCATGGCTCATTCAGACTGGCCGGAAGATATAATAGCATAACACTCATTCTGGCGTACCGTATTTCATCCAGCGGCTTGTGCTACAAACAGTTGTTTTCCTTGCTATCTCAAAAGCGCTGAAAATGACTTACGCCATTATCGGAAAACAGTGGCAATGTGTATGAACTGGGCCTTTGTAGCGTGTAGGAACTAATGTACTATTGGTAGGCGATACAAACATTCATTTCTGCCATCAGCTGATCAACTTGAGGTAATATATCTTAAGTCTGCCTTCTTTTCGTGTTATGTTGTGTTTTTGTTGCTTTTTGTGTTGATATTATGCAGGTGGAAAATCTTATAGATATACTGACTCTCATCAACTATGAATAGAATTCCCTATGAGGACAATGAAGGTTGCCCTCCCCTTGTTTTATCTTATCTTATGTGCTGTGTGCTAGAACTCACCCCTGACCCGATATGGCACAGCCCCCCGGGGCACGCCGAAAGGGACCGAACCCCACAGAACTGAACAGAACTGAACTCACCCCTGACATCTGAGCTCTGAGCTCGATGTACTGAACATTGTCGTTCTTGAACTCTTCCAGGGCATTTCTGTAGTAATCTCGCATGATTGGCTCGTGAAACAGCAGCTGGATTACCTAGGAAACAAAAACCCAGCAAGAAATGTGAACAAACTGGATTGATATCAGATGGATCTAATCATCTGTGAGTCATCGGTTCTTCCTCTCCCATACCGTCCCATCCCATCCTATCCCATCCCCTTATTCATCCATCCATCCATCCATCCATCCATCCATCCATCCATCCATCCATCCATCCATCCATCCACCCATCCCCATCTATCCATCCATCCATCCATCTATCCGTCCATCCATCCATCCCCATCTATCCATCCATCTATCCATCCATCCATCCCCATCTATCCGTCCATCCATCCATCCCCATCTATCCATCCATCTATCCATCCATCCATCCCCATCTATCCGTCCATC
>JBCAUA010108614.1:0-10076 GCA_038406235.1 Peronia verruculata
CGTTGTTGCTTTTTCTCAACATATTCCCGATATGCCTCGAAAAAGCGCCGTGCGGCGAACACGACTCGGCACACTGTGTCCAAAAATCAAGGGTTGCCAGAGCACTAGTGGCAAGTAACTACCGACGGGGCTGACATGGTTTCGACGGAAGTGGCGAACCCTGAGGTGCATGCCGAGGATCAGATTACCTCGTAAATCCAGCTGAAAAACCTATAGTTGCCAACGACGACAACTACGCACTGGCCGCCTAATCGGAACTAAATCCAGTTAGTCGGTTCTACCCCGATTCCGGATATGCCTGTGGGTTCGGACGGGGGCACCAGACACAGGATCGCGAGAAGGGTCGCCCTTACACCGGATCGTTAAAACTTTAATGGGCTCGCTGTTCATGGTGGTGCCCGTCCTGCCATGAGTGGCTAAAGCCAATGACGGAACTAAGCATGTAGTACCAACGGCAGAGTGCTTTCGGACGGGGGTTCGATTCCCCCCAGCTCCACCACATTCACCATCGTGTCCTCAACGCAAGCGTTTGCGGGCCTCGGGGAATGCTCTGAATGAGACATCGATGAACAGCTTGATTGCTGGGCTTAGTATATCGACCACCAACTTGGTCACTCGGTGCGCGATCCGTTGGGGCGAGCCTACAAGCGCACCACCCGCTTGCCTGAGCGCACAAAAATGATGCAGGCCTGGGCTGATTATCAGGACAGGTCGCGTGGAATACGCACCTTGACTATCGTTTGAGGCAGGATCATATCGTGTATTGATGTCCAATCGTTCCCAGTTTCGGAGATGCGACCATGAGTGCC
Source organism: Peronia verruculata (assembly GCA_038406235.1). Classification (NCBI taxonomy): domain Eukaryota; kingdom Metazoa; phylum Mollusca; class Gastropoda; order Systellommatophora; family Onchidiidae; genus Peronia; species Peronia verruculata. The sequence continues at coordinate 810 of JBCAUA010108614.1, forward strand.
GCGCTTCAAATGCAGTTTCGATTACCGTTCCGACTGGAGCAGGACGGTGATGTATACGTGTCGATCTGTGATGTGCTGGACGTCCGTTCTCAGGGTGGCACTGAAGTCGAAGCCAGTCAGATGCTCGTTGAAGCCCTGCAGCTTTTCCTTGAGACCTGCATTGAGCAGGGCACAGTCGAGCAAGTTCTGCGTGAAAGCGGATTCCGCCCAGTGCTTGAGGGCATGCCCGACGAGGACGATGATCAGGACTACTTGGATGTGCCGGTATCGCTATTGCTGGCGGATGACATGAAACAATCCCACGCCAGTTAGGCCGGAGAATCACTTGTGACACGGCTTCGCTCTGTTAAACCCAGTGAAGCCATTCGAGCTTTTGAATATCTGGGGTTCGCTGTGAAACGCCGTAAGGGAAGTCATGTATCGATGACCAAACCCGGTGTGAACCGACCATTGGTGGTTCCTGATCATGGAGACCTGGCTATTGGTACTCTCAAATCCAAATTTACGCACGGCAGGCATCACACTGGATGAATTTGAGGAAGCTTTGGCAGCGATTCGCTGAAGGCCTAGGGCCTGTCATCAATTAGCGAGTCGATTAGCTGGCCGGACGGCCTATCATGGTCTACACCTATAGAGTCAATGGCGAGAATGAATGTCGATACATGGTTGGACGTTATGGGCTCACCGACGAACAGTGGCAGCGCATTGAGCCGCTGCTGCCGGGTCACATCAATGCTGTCGGTGCCACGGCGCGCGACAACCGACTGTTTGTCGATGCGGTGCTCTATCGCTACCGTACCGGCATTCCATGGCGAGATCTGCCAGCCCGTTTCGGCGACTTCCGAGTGATTCATACTCGCCACAGCCGTTGGTCGAAAAAAGGAACTTGGGAGTTGATTTTCAAGGCATTGAGCCAAGATATCGACAACGAATACGCGATGCTCGATAGCTCGATTGTGCGCGCCCATCAGCACAGCGCAGGCGCTGCAGGAAGCGAAAAAAAACAGAGTGCCTTGGGCTCTCGCGTGGAGGAATAAGCACCAAGATTCACGCAACCTGCGATGCACTGGGAAATCCGATCAGCTTCATGCTCACGCCTGGACAGGCATCGGACCTCGAGGGTGCTGATGGGCTGTTGCCCGAGCTTTCGGTAGATGCGCTGTTGGCTGATCGAGCCTACGACGCAGACGAGCGAGTGCGCAAACCACTGCAAGAGTCGAATACCGAGGCGGTCATTCCGAGCAAGAAGTCGCGCATTGTGCAAATAGAGCATGACCGCGAGCTGTACAAGGCTCGGCATCTAATCGAGAATTTCTTCGCTAAAATCAAGCAGTACCGTGCGATCGCAACGCGCTACGACAAGCGAGCGCGCAACTTTTTGGGAGCGATTCACTTGGTTGCCGCCGTGGAATGGCTTAATTGATGACAGGCCCTAAGAGGGTGTCCACGAAACTGGGGGAACTCTACCTTCTCCGGCAACCGCTGCAGTTGGCGTCGTCGAGGTCGTTCGGTGAGTGCGCGCACACTGTCTTTTGTGTAGCTTGGGTTGTTCTCGAAGCACACTGCCCAATACCCTGATTGACCTCATCGGCAACCGAGCGCACCAAGCGTCAGGGTGTCAGTTAACAAGCGTTAACGAGGCCCGTTGCCTCGCAGCTGAACTGGTTCAATCATCCGTTTCTTGATCACCGCTGCATACAGCAGCTTTCCGTATAAACAATCCTCTGGCAGGACGCTGTCCTTGCAGGCGCGGAGCTTGTCGAGGTCCAACAGGCACTTCAATCGTTTGTTCAACAACTCCACCTGCCAGCCAACCCAATTGAGTTCGGCGATCGTTTGGGTTTCGAGCACTTGTACAGGCAGTGAACTGAACATCAGCACTCGGCCGTCGAGAAAGTGTGTGGAGCGAGAGGCCGTGCCACTGCATTTCTTCGCGCGCTCTACCGCCTAGCGTCGAGCCTCCCTAGCCTGTTTCGGCAGCAGTGGCATCGCATGTAGACAGTCTTGTACACAATGATCCTGGCCCCGTTTCCGATCCTAGTGCATCATTAGCGATGTGTAAGCGGTAGGAGGCTTCAGTGGCACCGGGCACCTCCACCGTTTAGCCATCTATGAGCACGAAGTGCAACTTTTCGGTATCGGTGGGGGATGGACTCGAGTTTCAGCACGTTACCGGGGAGTGGCTTGAGCCACTCAGCGCAGCCGCCAAGGCGCTTGGCAACGACGTTTTCGCTCAGATAGCCCTGATCGTCGGCGAGTTCACCGGCACTACTTCTGAGGGAGAGATCCCTGCCACAGTAGAGCATCGCTAGCTGTAGCAGCTGCGTTGGCGAATGGATCTTTCGGGCGCGACCAAAGACACCAAGTTCACGGGCTCGCCCCTCGAGATCACTAGGCAGGACTTGCAAAAAGGCATTATAAGGTGCTATGAACACAGGGTCGCAGCTGCACGGACACTTTCACTTTGGTCGATAAGCGCATTCCTTGTAGCTGTCACGCCTGATTTTTCAATCAAATATTATCGACTTACACTTTAAAGTTGGTGCGTATGGCTGGAGACGTCGGCAGATTCGATCGACCGGCGTTCGGCCAGACCGCTGCGTCGAATCGGTGAGCAGGCCCCATTGGGCAGGAGCAGTGCTGCCTGAAAACCATCAGGCCATACGGTCCGGTGGGCGCCACGTTTTTGTTACGGGGGAGCTGTTGTGTGCGACAGGCTGGCCGTGATCGATACCGGCGGTGTCGCTTCTGCTGAAGGCTAAGCAGCACAATGGTGCCCGATAGAGAGCGTACCGGACTGGCATGATGTTCAAACCGCCTGTGCACGATCGCTGGTTACGCCGGGATATTTTAGAGGAATGGGCATGATCTCGTACGGTCGACAGGACATCCGGCAATGCGACATCGACGCGGTCGTCGAGACCCTGCAGTCAGATTATCTGACGCAGGGGCCAAAGGTGGCAGAATTCGAATCACTGATCCGGCACAAGGTTGGTGCGGCCCACGCCGTAGCCACCAACAGTGCGACCAGCGCCTTGCACATTGCCTGTCTGGCCCTGGGGCTTGGTGCAGGCGATTGGCTATGGACCACACCCATCACCTTCGTTGCCTCAGCAAATTGCGGCTTGTATTGTGGTGCACGAGTCGATTTTGTAGACATCGATCCGGCTAGCGGTAATCTGTGCCCTGCTGCCTTGGCAGAAAAACTGCACGCAGCAGAGAGAAACGGCCGCTTGCCCAAGGTCATCGTTGCTGTCGATCTGTGTGGGCAATCTTGTGACATGACGCAAATCTGGGCACTGTGTCAGCGCTATGGCATTCGCGTGATCGAGGACGCCTCGCACGCTGTTGGCGGAAAGTACAAGGGTCGATACATCGGTGGCTGCCACTACTGCGATATCACCATCTTCAGCTTTCATCCGGTCAAGATCATCACCACCGGTGAAGGCGGTATGGCTCTGACCAATGACGAACATCTGGCGCAAAAGATGTCGCTGCTGCGCAGTCATGGGGTCACACGCGACACAAAGCTGATGACGCATAACAGCGATGGTCCATGGTATTACCAGCAGGTGGCACTCGGGTTCAATTATCGCCTGTCAGATATCCAGGCCGCTTTGGGTTGTTCGCAGATGAACAGACTCGATGAGTATGTGGGCAAGCGCCGGGAACTGGCCAGATTGTATGACGATAGCCTGAGCGATCTGCCGGTCAAACGACCTGAAACGAGGCATGATGCAGAATCAGCCTGGCATCTTTATGTCATTCGGATAGCGGCGGCCAGGGCGGCAGAGACAAGAAGGCGCGTCCACGAACAGATGCTAAGTTCGGGAATCGGGGTTAATGTGCACTACATACCGGTGCATACACAACCGTATTTCCAGGAAATGGGATTTTCCGTGGGAGACTTCCCAAAGGCCGAACGTTATTACACCGAAGCCATGAGTCTGCCGCTTCATCCGCAACTCAATAAGGCCGATATCCAAAAGGTTACACGATGTCTAAAGCACGCACTGCGTCTGCATGGAGTGCATAGAACCGACTCAGGAAATGCAAAACACTGCGCCTGAGTCAGTCACTATCACCAAGCGGGCGGTTTGAACCGACCCTATATGAGCGGATACCAATGAAAATAGCTGTGATTCCTGCCAGAGGTGGTAGTAAACGAATACCCCGAAAGAACATCCGACCCTTCTTCGGCAAGCCGATGATCGCCTGGTCGATCGAGGCGGCGATCGAATCGGGATGCTTCGATCGCATCATTGTCTCGACCGATGATGAGAAAATCGCCGATATCGCTCGCCACCGGGGAGCGGAGGTGCCCTTCCTGCGGCCGCCTGAACTGGCCAGTGATCAGACGGGTACCCTGCCAGTTGTCGCTCATGCAATCGACTGGATAAACACGCACATTGGAAACGTCGATGATGCCTGTTGTATCTATGCAACGGCACCTTTTCTCAGATCCGACGATCTGCGCCGTGGATACGATCTGCTGAGTGGTGGCGATGTTCACTATGCAATTTCCGTTTGCAGCTATGCCTTTCCGATCCAGCGCGCGCTGCGTATGACTGATGGATCCCGCATCGAGATGCTGCATCACGAACACTTTCAATCGCGCTCTCAGGATCTGGAAGAGATGTATCACGATGCCGGTCAGTTCTACTGGGGGAAAGCGAGTGCCTGGCTCGATCAAATACCCCCGTTCGGTTCCGAAGCAGCGCCTGTGCTGCTGCCGCGCTACCGTGTTCAGGATATCGATACACTCGAGGACTGGACCTGTGCCGAATTGCTGTTTCGTGCTCTTCGCTCACGTGAGCGATAAATCGTGGCGATGACGCTCGTCCATTCACCGGCATGATCGGTTTGAGCCAGTTACGCAGGATTCGCTTACCACAGCCGCTGAGCGGAATCGCTCTGTTGCCGACAGTCGTATCGATATCTGCAGGCGTATTACTGAACAGTTCGATCACCTGGGCGTGTATGACCCTGAACGGTTTCCGGCCTTTTTGCGCGATACGGCCACAGGCACTATTGGGTATTGGAGAAACTGGATGACAAGTCTGACCATTGCGGGGCGCAGGATCAGCGTTGATGATCCGCCGTATATCATTGCCGAGATGTCGGCGAACCACAATGGCGACATGCAGACCGCAATGCGAATCATGAAGCTGGCCAAGGACGCTGGCGCAGATGCGGTAAAGATGCAGACCTATCGCCCGGATACCATCACCCTGGATTCGGATTTGCCAGACTTTCGCCTAGAATCGGGGCTGTGGGCCGGTCGAACACTCTATGAGCTTTACCAGTGGGCACACACTCCCTGGGAATGGCACGAGCCCCTGTTCAACTACGCTCGAGAGATTGGCTTGACGCTTTTCAGTTCACCATTCGACCCTACAGCCGTCGATCTACTGGAAGAGCTGGAAACCCCAGCCTACAAGATCGCTTCCTTCGAACTTGTCGATCTGCCATTGATTCGGTCTGTCGCCAGCACGGGAAAACCCATTATTCTGTCAACGGGAATGGCCAGTTTGGCAGAAATTGAAGAGGCGATCGATGCGGCCAGCAGTGTCGGCTGCACCGAACTTGCCATCTTGCATTGTGTCAGTGGGTACCCGGCGCCAGCAAGCGATTACAATTTAAGATCCTTGCTAGAGCTACAGGGTCGCTTCGGACGTGTGACGGGTCTTTCAGATCACACGCTTGACAATACCACGGCGATTTGCAGCATCGCCCTGGGTGCATCGATCATCGAGAAGCATGTCACCCTCGATCGCAACGGGGGTGGACCCGACGATAGCTTTTCGTTGGAGCCGGCCGAACTGGAGGCCTTGTGTCGTGACAGCCATACCGCGTGGAAGTCCTTGGGAAAGGTGGATTTCGAGAGAAAATCCAGCGAGAAAGGCAATGTTCGATTTCGCCGGTCATTGTATTTTGTGACCGATATGAAAGCCGGTGATCGAATCACTCCTGACTGTATTCGCAGTGTACGACCCGGGTTTGGACTACCGCCAAAATATTTGGATGTGGTGTTGGGGCAGCCAGTGAAGGTCTCTGTGAGCAGAAATACGCCACTATTGCCCGAGCATGTTGAGATAGACGGGTTGTAGAACCTGTTTAGCCGATGAGATGACGCAGGTGCCTCGGCAAGTTCACCGAGCACCTTCGTTCATTTGCAAAGGCGACGCGCGCAATCAGGCGGCCTGTTGTCTGTCGAATGCCTGTCGTCTCACTTCGTCGGCCTGTTTTTCCAGTTGCTCCCCGGTTTGCCTGTTTCCGGCTCTGGATTGTGTCTCTGCCAGTTGCCTGATGGCGCGCCAATTGTTGGGAAAATTTTGCAAGTAGAGCGTTAGAAGCTCGATGGCTGCGTCTCTGTTGCCGAGTAACTCGAGAATATTGGCATAGGAAGGAATGTACTGCGGAGAAATTTCACTGAGCACACTCAGTGTGGTCGCAGCTTCCTCTCCCCGGTTATGCTGCAGATAGAGTCTGGTTAGATTGTTGAGCGTTTCCTCGACAATACCACCCATCGAGTCGATGGTTTCCTCACCTGTATTCAGATAAGTGCTACATTCATCAATTGTTTGCTGAAAACACCCGATGGCTGCCTCGGAATGGTCTTGCATGTCGGCGACATAGGCATCGATAAATGTGGCGATGGTGTTATAAGGCCATTCTCGCCCTTGCAATTTCTGCCGGTAGTCAATCAGGTCATCCTGACATCCCTTGTCTCGCAAGTAGCGCAAGCACTGTACGATTCGACGAATGGAGCCTTTGCCTGCTTGCACCGTTTCGTTTTGATAAGTAACGTCTGTCAGCGATTCCAAGTAGGCATCACGGGCCTGTTGCAGCAGTTTCTGTTGCCCAGAATCTGCTCGAGCAAGCAGTGTGTCGTGAAATAGCAGAATTCTACCTGGGGTTTGGTGGCATTGCCAGGATTGCAACAGTTCCTCAATGCTCGAATTCTGGTCAAGCTCATTCGTTCGTTCGGCCAGTATCGCCTCTGCCTTGCTGATGTGCTTGATATACCAGGCAGCACCCTTATCGGTGATCTGGTAGTATTTTCTTGCCCAGGCTTGCATATCCGATTCATCCATCGCGCTAAAACCACTCGGTTTGCGAATGGCTGCAAACTCGATGGACATGAAGTAGCGTACCGCCCTCAGCAGTCTTGGGCTCGATCGTTCCAACCTGGCCTCGAGCGTATCGAGTCTGCGATGGTAGGCAGGATTGGGTTGTTGGTTTTTACTGCCGTAGATCAGATCGATACAATGGTGAGCCTTTTTGCACAGGCCCCTGATTGCCTTGAGATCCTTCTTGCAGGCGCGGAACTCCTTTCGTAGTTGTTCGATTTCAGACGAGTCGTGTAGCCGATGAGCGTCCGTCTTGAACTCGGGTCGGCCCGGGGGTAATTCAACCGCATTGAAGTCAATTTGTGGAATCGAATCAATGGCAACGGCATGCGGATTGAGGTTGAACACTCTGGTCTGGTGCTGATTGATCGCTCGGCCGATCTGCTCAAGTGCATCGATGCTACGGTAGAAGTCAACAGAGGTACCGGCCTTGGTCCCAGCGTATGTCATTACTTGAGTATCGTAGTTTCCCGGTAGAGCCAGAAGCTCGGACTCGGGCGTTCCTCGGGTGTGCGAATGGCCACTGCTCCCCATGCACAGGTCGATGCCGCTGAGCAAAATCTGGCTAAAGCCGAGTTCGGCAGCCACGACAATGGCCCCGTGTCCCACGGTCGGTCCCGCATTGGTGATGATATTGGAGCGATCCTCCAGGGTGGATTCCCATGGAAAGCGACTCCCCACGTAGTAGCGTGGCCCGGTCCACTGCTTCAATAGCTCGTTTGCCACGTGATAACTGTGGATCAATGGCACATCCGACCATGTGATACCAGCCTTGGCAAAATCGTAGGTGATGCGCTGTGGATCCATAGACATCACCAGATCGGGCTTTAAGCCGAGTTCATCGAGTTTGCCGCAGATTCTCGATACGGCAATGATGAAAAGTTTAGGACGGTTTTCGAGTATCCAGTCCATGTGCTCGTCCAGTGATGAGCCCCCACCCATCACGAGCGCGACATGCCCCTTACCGAAGGTCATATCTCGGTATAAGGCTCGTCTGGAATCGACGCTGTTGGACATCTGCTCCTCGATATAGATCTTGTGTCGATACCGGTTGACAAGGGCGTGTCTACGATGCGACACCGCTTCCTTCACTCCTCTGATGATCGGGTAGTAACAATTCGGAAAATCTGAGACTGCGCAATCAGCCTGTACGATTTCCACTTTCCCGGCCAGAAACCAGCCCATATCGCTGCCTTCAACGTCATCGAGGACCAGAGACTGCCAGGATTCGGCGGCTAGAAGCGACACACGGCTGGAACTCGTCGGATCGTAAGAGCCGAAGCTGTCGTTGCTGAATTCAGTACTGATGATTTCGAAGATGTCCCCAGGTTCCAGCAGAACGATATGTGAACCGTACGGGATGTCTTTGGTGCGTAGATAGCGATACAGTGCCCCTGAATCGCTGCCAACGATAATACTCAGTTGGTTTGTCGCGGTCGGGTCGAAGGCCAGGGAGCGTTCATAGTAGTCAGCCTCGCGATAGCCCTCTGCGCCGAATCTGCTGAGTTCCGGAATATAACGTTCGTCCCATTGATTGGTTTCGAAGCAGTAGTTCACGCTCTCAACTCCTGAAGAAGTGGTGGATTCGAGCCTTTGTGCCTCGTCGGCGCGATAGCGACTCACTGAATCGAACATAAACGGACATCGGTATTGCGCATCAGGATTCTTGCCAATGCGTGGACAAATCGATGATCAAGGGTTAGCCCACTCGACTGATCGAAAGCGCGAGCCACTACCAACAGCGTAAGGCAGTTGGAGTATGATTCGGCGATAACCAATACCGGGGCAATGTCGGCCGTGTTCAGGCTACGATGTTTAGTCGGCCAATAACTGCTTATTGCCTACCGTTTTTTTAGATGAATCTGTAAGGAGACTCGTAGCAAGTGGATACGCTCAAAATCCTGCTCGAAGAAGCTCAGGATAATGTTCTGGTTGCAGGAAGCTGGGCTTTTTTACTGATAGCCGTTCTGGCTGCACTGGCCGATCCGCTGGCTGCGTTGTTACCCTTGATACTGGGTATCGGTTGTTATGTGCTGGCGCGTCGCAACGATGGCGGTGACGAGCACTAGTGGTCCGTCAACGTGATAATTTAGGATTCAGAACGCCACAGCCGTTGCTCTGCAAGGCGGACTCG
>JBCAUA010108625.1:0-10075 GCA_038406235.1 Peronia verruculata
AGATAGATAGATAGATAGATAGATAGATAGATAGATAGATAGATAGATAGATAGATAGATAGATAGATAGATATGGGAATGCACTCTACAATTTAATATTTAAACGTGATTTATTATTATATATTTATAAACCTAAATGTATTACATTATATTATTTATTTTAATTAGATTCTTCTCACTATGATCAGAATTGTGTTCAGTGTTTTATATCTATTATTATTGTAATTGTTATCGCTTTTCTCTTGTTATAACTTGGAGCGGATTTAATTTTTCTGTGTGTGTTGATGTTGTTGTTGGCTTAGCTTTGCGGCCGAAGATCATGAAGGAAACTTACGTGGATTGCAGGCCCGCTCGTGTCTGACGAGACCGATCCGGGCACGCAGGCTCTCTCGCAGTGAAGACAAGTAAGGGTCTGGCTGAGGTTGAGATAAAAATGCTGATGTGAGTGTAGCCCTAACCTCCATCCAGGAGGTTGAAAGACCATGTCCTGAACCCGTGAATAATATTCCGGGGCAGGCTTTTAACAAGCCCTGGTCTTCTGGCGCTTTTCCCTCTTTGCATCTTGACACGTGTTCTCGAGATACTTGATGCATTTGTAGGCTGTTGGCACAAGCAGTCGCGGTCTGTAACCAAGGCAAAAATTGATGGGGAGCAATGTGGCACATATTAAGATTCATCTTGAGGGGGTCTTTGAATCTCTTCGTTGGTGTCCTTCTTTCTCTGTGGCCAGACCAGAGTTCACCGAATTTGGTGATCTTGGGCAAGCGGTAGTTTAATTGACTAATTAAAACATAACATATAATACAGTGACAAATATATCCATTACGGATTTTCTGAAATGTGCACTTTGTACATTAAATAGATCAGATAGTAATATGGAATACGACAACTATCCTAATTTTGTTCATTTCCTATGTGGAAACAGCTGAAACTGGGAACATAATTTTGTTCACACAAATGATTATGCCCCATTCCCATCCCCCCCCCCCCAAAAAAACCACACACACATATACACCACCATCACCAGCAGTAAGAGAGCACCATTGCAATAATGATGCCTTGATAGCAAACCACGGTAACTATCAACCTCACCTTACATTAATATCTTGAAATTTAAGGCCTAGACCGTCAATCGGTTAATCCAGACATGGCTCTCGATGACATCAGGCAAGAGGAAGACGAGACAAGAGCTCCAAAAGCTGTGTGCCTGAGGGTTGTGGTAGCAGGGACAAACGTGAGCTCTAAAGAACGATGACACGGAAGAACATTTGGCAAATGGCACCTATGAAACTAGCATTCGCTGCCTCATTCGATGTGTTTCCCACAAGAAACATTCTCACCAGACGGAGGAAGGAGATCAGCAGCGAATGCCCATTCTGTGGAGGGAAACAGTGGTTACATGTTCTGCCTGGTTGTAAAGTCGGCTTGACCAGTGGAAGATATACCTGGAGACACAACCGCGTCCTTGGAGTGCTGGCAAGAGCAGGGTTGCATCGACACCGGCAAAACCAGAGAAACGTGCTTATATTGTTTCCACCGTGAACTTTTAATGGTTCATTGAAGCACAGACCTGATAATTTCCGGAAAGAATGTTTGCATTCTGCTAAAAATAGAAGGGTTCACTTGGTCGGAACAAATCTATTCAAACCGACTGACTCATAAGTTTTTTGTTTTGTTTTGTTTTTTAAAAATAAAATTTGATTACTGTTTCAATATGCAACGTATAACTCTTAATCAAGGACAAACCTACTGGGAAGTTGGTACAAAACAAAGGCGAGTTATCCATAGTCATCAATTAACACTTTGGGAGAATTTTGTTCTTCAGCAAGTTAATCACATGTGTAACTTTTGTCGTGTTATTTTCTCCGTGGGGACTCCAGGAAAATAATTAGGTTCATTGCTCCCACCTGAAGGCGTGAAAACCGCCATCGATGGGATGCCTCCCATGCAATTCCATTATCAACATTCCAGGAGTGACATCCTTTCTCTCTCTCCTTGCTCCTATCGTCTGTTTCACTCTCTTTCACCTCTCTTTCTTGACGTGTAAATGTATCTTACCGTGTTTGGCACAATAGAGCCATGATCGTGCTGATGTGCTGCAACAGGATCAACAACACAATTGTCAGGGTTTTAGTCGAATTTATTCTTTCCTAATGGCTTATGAAAATGAAAAGTTTGAAGTATAAAATATGACGATCGTAAGTGAAAAGACAACGATAACAAGACATGCCTTTACCTGTGCCATGTCTGTGGAAATATGGAGAAAAAAAAAAAAAAGAAATCATAAATACGATGACTTATCAGCTTATTTGCCCCAGTGTTTTTAACGGTAATATGCGTCCCTTCTGTCAGACTGAAGAACGTTGGCATATGGCAGTGATTATTTTCTTAGTTGTTTCAAAGGAAAATTTCAAAATTCCTGAACATTTTTGTTTTGTTTTTGTTTTTTTGCTTTTACATTTAATAGGTAAAGCTTTGTAATCGCCAGGATTCTCAGCTCCCTCCCCCCCCCCCCCAAAAAAAAGAGAGAGAGAGAGAGAGAGAGAAAAGAGAGAGAGCAGAAAGTGGGAGGTGAGTATCACAGTGTCGTTCAAACCCTCCAATCCTCGAAGATGGTCATTAATTTCGTTCCTTCAAGAGGGGATCATGTTGTTTATATGTAATTTATGCTAGTTTACACCAGTGGCCATGGTTTACACGTCTGGGTGAAAAAAATCATATCGTGGTTGGAAATTCAAATACTACCTGGAGATGGATACGACTTTAAATTAAGGAGCTGCGTTTTTTTTTTTTTTTTTCAGTGACTCAACTGTCCCCTGGCTTGTTGGGTAGGGAAGTCCGACGCCTAGCCTTCTCGGATAAGGGCAAATATATTTTGAAGATATCGTGTTTTAGTCTCGATAAAGAACCCCTGACAATTAAAATCCGATCAAGAATAGCAGAGACACAGCTGTGCGGGCAAAACTTTCAAATTCCAGTTAATATCTACTCACAAAAATCTTCTTACTAACTTTAGGGCAAGCACTTGACAGGCAGAGATAAGCCTATCGCTTAGGATTGAAAGGTTACATACATTATAACAATGAAGACAAGGCCCAATATATTATATATTTATCATATGCATATATATACGTATCATTATATACGTGCACATCCTATTTTTTATGTCATTCCAAGAAAACCAAGTCCTGTCACAATTATGATTTTCCTTGAGGTTTCTCCATGAAAAGGTGAAAACAAAATCATGATAATATGTGCCTGTCAAGTGCTATGATGGCATAGAAAATTTTATGGAATTTCAAATCTGTTTTAGAAACAATGGTATCATTTCGTGTGAAAAGCTAATCAGAGCTTTAGAGGCTGTTCTATTAAAGAGAATGTTTACAATATAGATCTATAATTATATTTAACGGTATGGCAGATAGTATCATTGAATGCTCCAGTACAATAGAGCTGATTCTCAGTCTCAGATAGGACAATGAATTTCAGGTCAAAGATTTGTGTTTTTGGAAATGCATGAAGGAACAAATGTACAAAAAAAAAAATGACATAATTATAAGTATGACCTCGTACGTGATCTAAATTAAAACGATATTGAAAGATAATTATAAGATGAAAATCAATAACATTATAAATCCATGCAAAATGCATTTTATGCACTGCAGGCACGAAAATTCATCCTGACTGCACAGAAGCGTTTAGAGTGAAAAAAGCCTACTACGTTTATATAAGGAACTCACTCTCACACAGTGATTAATTAAGAAACAAATGGCAACAATTACTATTTTAATGGATAATGCTGAAGTAAAAATAATGAAAACATTGCCTTAATGTCTCAAGTGTCACACTCAACTCTGAACTCTTTGGACTGCAAAATCCAAAGAAGTGATTCAAACTTTACCTGTGTAACAATCTATGTGCTATAAAAGTCAAAACCTGAGAATGTTGTCTTGGACCGTTGGTATATATTGTACAGAGAGATTTTGTGGCATAGTTTTCAACAACCGAACTGAGTTCTGAGAAATCTCTGATTTTATTGAAATGGTGAATTAAGTTAGATACTGTCGTTATTATTATCATCTTAATCTTATTTTGGTTTTGCAACTGACGATTTATGCACACATACACGTATACACACACACACACATACGCGCGCACAGACACTCACAAACACACAAGGGGTATTATTATAACCTCAGAATGGCCTGAAATGCAAAGGCAGCCGTAACTGCTATCAGATACCATGACGACATAGCACTATTTCTATCCACAGTCAAGTAATATGACTTGTTTGTTAAGAGCAACATAAATACTGTCAAGATAGAACGGAATGAAAACGTTTTTCTTTTTATTTTAAAACATGTTCAAGAACAATTCTGAAAAATTCACAATGATATCAAAAATCTTTTTATTTCTTATCGAGATCATTTTTTCGTAATATTTTTGCAACACAAATTTCAACCTACAAGAGAGATAAATGATCTTCCTCCCTTTTGAAGAAAAATGTGTATAAAGTACTTAGTAAAGAGGAGTAGCTTATCTAGCTGAAAAAAAACTGGTTCATAACATTCTTTTTTCTAAGAACATTAACGAGGATACCGAACAACAATCACGGAATGGAACTTTGCACCACGCATTTGAACGATAGACAGAAACATTATCGAACTTTTCATTAACCTCAAAGCATCATAGATGTCACACATTAGAAGTATTGATATAATATTATATCAAATGGGTCCCATTTTCAATGTCCTAAATATAATCTTCAACCGAAAAAAGAGTGAGACAGAATCGGGGAACTCAGAGGCTTAATGGGTATGGCGTCTGCTCATGGAGAAAACAGGCCGGGATCGACTCGTGGGTCCTGCATCGGGGGATGGAAGGTCACAAAGATCGAAAACCCGCACTTTGTCAGTGACTCACCGGTCTCCTGGCTTCCTGTGAGTAGGGAAGCCCGACGTCTAGCCTTCTCGGATAAGGGCGAATAGATTTCGGAGGTCCCGTGTGTACTTTATGCACGTTAAAGAACCCGTGGCAGTTCAAAATCGATGGAAGAGTAGGCCTGAGTGCCGCTGTGGGGGCCAAATTTCCAAAGTCCAAATTCCTACCCACAAAATGTCTCAGCAAAAATTGGCAACTTCTAAAAGCCGGGATTATCCTACTTCCTTAGGCTTGACAAACAAACAAAAAAAAAAAAACAGACCAAAAAAATCCTGACCTGAGGGCCAATAACCTAATAGTGAGTTTTATATCTGATTATTTATCATACGCTAACAGTTCCGAATATTGGAGATTTCACTTTCTTTAAAGTAAACCACTCACATCTTTCCACTGTTACGCATATCATTAGTCTATCTCTGTTCTAAGAAACGTGTCATATTTTTTGTAAAACAGGGTTCTTGAAGGATAAGCAGTCACAATAATGCACTTGCATTAAGGTAAGTACATGTAAGTCTCTGACAAAAGATATCAAATAAGTTTGTCCTCAGCTTTCACGGTTTTGCGCAAATACAAAATTACACTTTGTTGGGGCTGAGGCATGGACAGATTTCATTTTGCTGTCTCCAACATATAAAACTGGTAGATAATGATTTTGGTCTAAGGAATGAATTACACAGTAGAAAAAATAAAAGTCAGCACAATTGAACTTCTTTGATAGACTTTATTACTATAATTATTATGTATTATTGTTATTCTTAATTATGTACTCTTTCAATTCTTAGTAGAATTGTCTTGGCTTTATGTGCATGTCCAGTTGGGTCAGATGAGTTTGCTATTGTCAGTATAGATTACAAATTTTAAAAAAAAATGCCTGGAGAGTAGCACCTCCGTTTGCTCTTCATCTACTTTTTAACTACCAGATGTTCTTTTTTGTTTGTTTGTTTTTGTGTGTAACTGCACAATGGAGCATGAGAGACATGTTTGCCCTTATCCTACCGAGAAGGCTAAACATCAGGAACTCTACCCGAGAAACTGTAGGACAGTTAAGCCACTGAAAAAAAAAAATAATTAAAAAGCAGACAGGGTCTACTCTTCCTCATCCCCTATTGGGATCCGAAAACTCAACATTTATCACACCATCACTGAAGACGGACGCCTAGCCCCTGGGTCAAGGTGTAATCCCTCTGATTGGCTAATTTATGTCCTCTGTGGGTTGATAGAAATTAGGTCTAACTCTAACCACGTCCACCTGATAGTGACATCAGAATACAAGGTAAAAGTATATATACATTAGACAGCTTCATCTCCAATAATCATGAAAACATCAAGCGTTTTAATCAATATAATGACAAAGGTAAACGTAAATTTTACCAAATATAGATGACATTGGACTCATTTGAGCAATTGTTGTGTCAGCCAAACTTCTTTCAGGGTCCAGCTATATGTGGTATAAAACAATTAATACTCAACATCAAAAAAAAAAAATGAGAAAAAAAGAATAAAAAATTTAAAAATAATAATAATAATAAAATTTAAAAAAAAAAAAAAAACTTGTATGCATTTAATTTGAAACATGGGTGACTTTAAAAAAAAAATATTCCGATGAAAGAAAAACATGCTCATGATATCATACTTTTTTTTTTTTCAACATTTTCATAATTATGATTTAAGAATATGAGCAAGGGAGATTTTTACCCTCTCCACATGCCTATATAACAAACAGCTCATGTGCCGCTGCAAAGGGAAATAATTGGAATCATTAAAAAAAAACGGTTGTTTAAAAAAAGAGAATGTCAAGCTATTGATGGGTTAAAAAGGAAAAGGGAGAGGAGGGAGCTGGAAGATTTGGCAAACTAGAAATGAGAGCCAGTCAAAACATAATATGGTTCATTACAATGACATTGCTAACTATATTGACAAAGCACCTGTTTTCACCGCATGCACAATACATTTTCTTCCAAAGGTTATAAATGTGCGCTTATTTTCCCACAATATATAACAGACAATCTTTAAGACCACTTCATTTTGTAGAACCGAGAACCCCCCCCCCCTTTTTTTTCCTCAATCCCTCCCCCTCCCCCCTTCCCCCCAGTCTCCTGTCCCAATCGCCCTACCTCGAGAGCCCAAAATCGTAACTTAAAAAAGCTCTTCCATTTGTGAAAACTACATTTTGTTGGCTGTGTCTTCAGCGAGAGATCTCAACCTATAACTCGATTTTCTATGAAACAAAGCTTTCAGGAAAAGGTGTTTTTGGTGCCTTTTTTATTTATTTATTTATTTATTTATTTATTTATTGTATATCAGCTTTGTTCGATGAAGCATTAAGGGGCCCATCTAGCCAGGATTTGCTGCCTTATGATATTTTGTATTGAATTTTACTTCCAAACAACGTGCGGTAAAGTGACATGGTATTGGTACCCACAATATGTCATCTTGAGGAATCAATTGAAATTAATCTCTTAACTACTAGCTATCCAATACATGCGCAAAAAAATTCAGCCCTGTTTAAGCAGGTTCCATTTGATGCATGGTAATGAATTCTGAAGGACTTGATAAAAACAAAATCAAAAAGTTAATTTAATATATTGACAAAATAACAGAGCATGACATGTGTTCTGCTGGAGATTGAAAGCTCCCATGATTTATCTGTCCCACGGGGAGCAGTATGAAATTTTCTCCAACTATCTTTAGTTGGAAATACAAAATGACAAGGTCTTATTTCAACGATATTAAAAATAATAATGATAATAACAATAATAACCACTTTTACTTCAACATACCATATCTTATATGAAACACCTTAAAGCTTATGATGATAATGATGATTATGATTATACCAAACGAATTAAAATGGTCTGACAGAATAACAAGCTTACATAATATATTCATTTGATTTAATTGCTCCGTAAATGTACTTTTTTACTTCCTTTTCAAACAAGTTTGAAAAGCCTCTCCTATGCAATAAATAAAACATTTATTTGACATTTATTTTCATATACAGCAATATCCTATTTACGTTTCATATGTTTTCATTATTGCCCCGACAAAGAGCCAAGCGGGCTAAAAAATTTGGCTAGTGATATTAGTTTCCTTCATTGACTCAGTTCACAATTCTTCATATTTTTTTTTACTTTTTTTTTTTTTTTTGGATGTAGTTGATAAGTTGTCGGAGGACAGTCATCCTAATTTTAAGCTACTTTTTGTAAAATGATGATGATGATTATGATGGTGATTATCATCTATAAGAATGACTTAAATGATTTTATGATCATCATTATTATTATATTATTTTCTTATAATTATTATTAAAGTTATTATTTCTATTATTATTATTGTTAATGTACCTTCATGAAAGCAAAAGTAATTTCAAAGAAATGTTACAAATTATGGTGCCTTCCTTTTACCATTTCTGCTTTTTGTTGATAGCACTTCGATTGAGAGAGATGAACCAATAGATAGAATAATTATCAATCGCATAAAGAAGTGGAATGAATCTGGTTGAAATACTTAATGTACAGAGTTGTCGATAGCCAGTGGAAAAAGAAATGCGAGTACACGTGTTTCACTTCATGCATGAGTTAAAGTGTAAGACTGCAATAACAAGATCAAGTGCACCAGCCGGGTATGCACCAATAGCACACCAATTGAGTGAGCTGAAACTTACAGAAAACTAGAGGAGAAAGAAGAGCCAGAAGCTATCAATGCCTTGTTTGTGCCAAACTATCCACATTCCCAGTTCATACCTGTACCGCCAGGGTCAGTAAAGTCCAAATTTTCCCTGTGACAGTTGAGGCCTTTCAATTGTTTGTATGGCATTCATTGATCAACCTGAAGGCCA
This sequence comes from Peronia verruculata, assembly GCA_038406235.1. Lineage (NCBI taxonomy): Eukaryota > Metazoa > Mollusca > Gastropoda > Systellommatophora > Onchidiidae > Peronia > Peronia verruculata. The sequence goes on from JBCAUA010108625.1 coordinate 8,780, forward strand.
TGGCACAACAGTCGTATTTACATGACACTTAAAAGTTTATCTGATAATTATATATGACGAGTGCAATACATAATTAGCAGCATTGCTGAGTTTATCATGCCGTTTCTTCCTCTCCTGGGAATTCATATTCGAACTCTCTTTGCTCCTGTTCAGTCAGCTCTTTCATTTCTGGTGGCACTCTCTGAAAATAAGAAGCATAAGGAAGGAATAAATCCCTGGCCCCAGAAGGAAGGATTTTGCAGACTAAGCGTCCACACAGTACACACAGCGTCTTTCTCTGATCCACTTCAGAGTCAGACATGTCTATTTATCCAGCAACGCCCCCCCCCCCCACACCGTCATAAAAATGATTTTTAGAACATTATTATTAGCCTCACCTGTGACAAAATCTAGCATACCCCACAACAGTTTTCCCGGCTAATCTCACAACTGATTGGGTATTGTCTTTTTGCGTCTTTATAGTGCTAACGTTAATTATCATGTTTCAGACCACCTGGATTGTCCAATTTCAGGTCAAAAGATCGATCTTCGTTGTAGTTGTTGTTGTTGTTTGTTTGTTTGTTTGTTTAAGAAAGAGTAACCATTTTTGTACCAGATTATAGGTTCAGAGCGTATGACTAAAGAGTTATTTATTGCAGATTTTTTTTTCTTTTTTTTTGGGGGGGGGGGGGGGAGTGGAGTCCACCTTAAAGCAAACTTCCCTCTCACTTTGCTGAAAAGGTGCTACTGCCAACTCGTTTATTCTGCCTCTCTTTACAACAATACGTGTTGAATTTAACTTGGATTTTGTGAGAATTCCTACTGTAGTACAAAATCACAAGACTTAGTTGTAGAGCTTATTCATCTCGATTCAGTGACGTGACCGAAAGTAAATTTCTCTACAAGAGTAGTATCGTATTATATGGCAAATCTAGGCTCAAAGGCTACATTTAGGGCCCACGAGCAAGCTCCCCAGAAGATATAAGAGAGAGGGAGGATTCATCTGTCATGACCTATCACACACACACACACACACACACACACACACACACACACACACACACACACACACACACTTACACACACACTTACACACACACGACACACACACACACACACACACACCTACACACACATACGACACACACACACACGCACGACACACATAAAAGTCTGTCTCTTTCTCTCTCTTCTCTCTCTCTCTCTCCCTCTCTCGCTTTCTACTTCTGTTTCTCTTTTGCTTTTATGTCAATTTCTCTCTCTCTCTCTCTCTCTCTCTCTCTCTCTGTTTCTGCAACGATATCTTCCTGGAGGCTA